>JANHGL010022221.1:0-92277 GCA_024611195.1 Ceyx melanurus
TTTATATATAGGTTTCAGGAGTTAACACTGTAGCCCCTTCATATCAATTTGAATTTCCACCACATCCTTTAAAACTTCATCATGTACCAATCACTAGCCCAAAAGAAAAATAAAACAAAATGGGTGAGGTTGTCATTAAAAATAATAATAATAATATAATAATATTCCTTGAAAACTAGTGTATATGGAGACTTTAAGCAAAACTCAATAAAAATGCCAAGCTGCTTCATCTGCACATGAAAAAGTGAGTTCAGCAGTAACAGAAGGAAAAAAACCCACCAAAATTTCAATGGACCTTCTTACAAAACCACTTGCAGTGGACATTCTCACAAAGCCACTTCCATAATCCTCAAATAATTCTGTGATTTACATTCACCATAAAGCTAATTCTGATCTTTGCTCCCTCTACTTTTAATGGAGCATTGTTCCAAAAACCACCAGCACTTTGATAGTCACAAAAGCTTTGAACGAGTCTTTACTTTGGTGGAATGTGATGAGGCCAGGAAGTTACTTGCTGTCTAAAAAATTCTAGGTTTCCCTTTGATTTATCCTGGCAAAAATAAAATAAAAACCACACATTACAAATATATAGCATTTTTCAAAATCAATCATAAAGGGGTTTACCTGACCAACTTAGCAAACAGAACCCCAAAGAAGAAGAATAGGAGGAGGGCAGGTTCCTTCAAGCAGAGATATTGAAAGGAGAAAGAACAATCTATTGAGAAAGAGGGAAAGGAAGACATGGATAGAAACAGTTGGCTGAGGGGAAAACAAGAGGCTGGTTATTCATTACCTAAAAGATGCAGCTAAAGAGAGGAAAATCTGGAGGCAGATTCTGTGTTGGTTCTCAGCAGTTGTGGTTAATTACCACCAACCACCATGACTCCTTTTGTTTCACATTCATAGTCATAAGGATACACTCTCCACGAAGCTACCAGTAGCTACTGACAACAGGGACAATGCTGCAACTTTCAAGCAACAAACAGGAGTGGGAATTGAGAGTGGTTTTCAGGTTGCACCTTTTATAAGGTGAAAAATGTTACAGAAAGATGGGAAGAAACTAGTTCTTTAATAAAATCCCAAAGCTGGATCATTAACACCACGAGTGCTGCCCTGCCATTCTCATTTTTCCTAATATCCAATTTAAACCTTCCTTGGTTCAACTTGAGGCCATTTCTTCTCACCTTATCATTCAGCAAGGTTCTTCCAAAAACTACTGGTTGGCTGACAAAGCACCATCCCTACCCTGCCCCTGCCCCAGAAGAGAACCCACCCCCTCCAGGGCAGGTTTCGGCAGGTTTACTTACTGAAGGCTTTGGAGCAGGTGATTTGTTGCTCTCTGGGGTCTTGGTTAACCACTCATTGATACGACTGGAGACACCAACCTTCAGTCCAGCAGTTTCCTGTAAGATAGTAAAATGTCTTCAGAAGACTTTCAAAATAGCTTTTGCTACGTTTTCCGTGGTTTTAACCTAAAAGAGACACCAGTCTAAGTCTACATTTTTGGTTTATTAAGCTATTTTTTTCAAAAAAAGTTCAAAAATGAGGTGTTAAATGACCTAAAATTTAAACCATTAAACAAAATCTTCGAAGGTTAGAACAAATTACT
Source organism: Ceyx melanurus (assembly GCA_024611195.1). Taxonomy (NCBI): domain Eukaryota; kingdom Metazoa; phylum Chordata; class Aves; order Coraciiformes; family Alcedinidae; genus Ceyx; species Ceyx melanurus. The sequence continues at coordinate 1,610 of JANHGL010022221.1, forward strand.
GAAATTTCATGGCTATCTGTAATCACAGAATCACAGAAATTAGGGGCTGGAAGGGACCTAGAAGATCATCTAGTCCAACCCCCCTGCCTGAGCAGGATCACCTAGACCAAGTAATAAAGCCCTTCAATCCACAGCTCCTTTTTTTGGCTGTGATGAACACTCATCAACTCCTATCCATTTAAATAATGGAAATGTTGTCCTAAATATTAATATAGAAATGATAAAAGAGCTCACAAATGCCTCTATGCATTAGCTATAAAACATCTTAATTATCTTGCCTATTTAATCCTCCTCTACCCCCCAAAAGAGTCTTTCCCAACACAAAGACTTTCTTTGTACTCTGCATGAACTACCCAGTTATATTTGTCTAAAGGTATCTGGTGTGGTTCTGGAATGCCTGATCATTTAGCTCAGGATGTCACTACATTTTTCCATTCCACTCAGTTTTGCAGCCACATAATTCCGTGTGTTTCTAAGGACCTCAGAATCCTTTGGGATATTCTTTACCAGTAGTGTGAATAGGAACAACCAGGAATACTCAAAGGAATATGAATGGCAAGGTCTAGAACATAATTCTTTGTCATTACTATGTAAAATTAAACACGTACCTTATTTGGTGTTCCTGTCCCAGAAGGTGATGAAAAAACATTTCCTTTCTCCCACATGCTCTTAATATTACGGACACCCTCAGCTGGCACAGGAAGGTCAGAAGCTGCTGGCCTAGCTGGTCTTGCAGCCTTTGTGCCCTGCAGAAGAATTGAGCCCAGTTGGTGTTTGGCATTAAGAGCTGGAGTTGCAGGGTGGTTCTTGTATATATTACATAACACTAATTTGAGGAGAGTGAGAATCTGTGTGAGCTGAGGCTTTGCCTCTCTAGTTAGAAAGCAAGTCAGCTCTGACAACTTTTGGGAAGACTCAAGAAACACAGCAAAGGAGTAGTTTCAGATCAGACAGGAGCTGGGTGTAGCTCTGAAGCTGTGCTGCCTGCCCCTTGCCATAGAACTATGCTTCTTAATATCTAAACAGAGCATAAAAACTTAGGAGCTTTGCACTACTGAAAATACTGGGTAATCTAATATAAGCTGGTGGGTGGGCTGGCCAATGTTTATATTGACAGACCCTGACTTTACTATTACATAAATTCCTTATGACAGATGGAGCTGTACCTTCCACTCACCCAGTCTCTTTGAGAAGTTTAACATCAAACCCCTGTGCCAAATTAAAGCCATTTGTTACTCAGAGGTGGTTATGTCTCACCCAGAAAAGGTGCAGAGTGAAGTGGGAGAACAGAAGCTGTATACTCCTACTTGGATGATATGGAGACTACTGGGTGCCACGCTGCCACTCATCTCTAATGGAGGGCTTTGAGCTACTTCCATCTTGACCCAGGTGCTGAAGGCAAGCCTGAGCCCTCAGCACTGTCAGCCTTGGGGTTTTTTCATCAGAAACTGATGTAGCAACATAAAATTCTCCAGCACTGAGAGGCTTCTAGCTGAAAGGTTCAACAGTCAAACAAAACAAACAAACAAAAAACCACAGACAAAAAGTAATAAAAAAGAAGCAAACTCTTTTTCCTTGGACTACAAAAAGTAGTAGAAGAAGAGAAGAAGCTCAATTCTGGCTTCAAGGTATATTATTAGCCACTGCTTGTCAAAATCACCTGAGGTCAAATTCTGCATTTTATTTTGATAGTTTTTTCTTTGTCATTACTCAACCCCCTAGTTCACTAAATTGTCTCAGTCTTTGTCAAGGATTTTCATTCTGAAGTGGCAGCCAGCATCACAGGCTCAATTCCTTGCTCTGCTAAACAAGCTAAGTCACCTTTGCAGAGGATGACTCAGTACCCTGCTGATAGAACTCTCCATCAGCCAAGATGATGTGACTGTTACTCAAGAAATGCTGAGTCCTTCAAGAGCTACTCCAAGCTTACAAAGCAGAATAAATTGTAGCATGAAAGAGGTCATAAATTTGAGGTTTTATTTCACTATACATATAGACATTTGTTTGAAGTGTGCCTCCTGTATTTTGTTCTTGAAGACACACTTAAAAAAAGAGTTTGTGACCAGAAATCCCTGTAATTCTTGAACAGTGAAACATGGACTGACTGAAGTCTTAAATGTCATTAGCAACCAGAACCATCATATCCTGGAATTAACTTACCTCAATTGCACTAGTGTATTGCTCGAGTCTGCTGTCAATCTTTGAGACAACTGCTGTCGTGTGGCTGGGTTTCATACCACTAGAGGAAGTAGAAAAAAAGAGAGGTAGAAATGATGCCCTCTAATTAAGCACTGCTATTTTGACTGAACATACTATTTAATTGCTTTACCTCTTCTGAGCCGATTTGTTCAAAAACTCTGCTCGCTCCTCTATCTAGAGAAGAAAAACAAGAGCTGTCAGTTTGAAGTTAATAAAAAGGCAATCTGTACAAGAGCAGGCTAAAAGGTCATTTCCCAATGTCTGAAAGGTCAGTCTGACAGAGAAGTCAGACTCCAAGAGAAATCACTGCAGACACACAGACAGGTTTTATAGCCAGGACCCTATTACACTACAGATCCATAGAAGTAAATGTAATTTTCCACATTAACGTTGGCATCCTGCATTTTTCTTCAGTGCCTCATTTCTAACAAGAATAAAACAAATACAGAAAGGAGAAAAGTTATTCTATTAAAGGAGTTGATAGTCACAAAAATCTATGTCAAATTTCCTCCTATCTCCCACATAAAAGCAACTATATCTCTTGAGACAGACAGCAAATTTAATACACTTTTGAGTGAAGAAATATCAGAACAGACCAAGTTTGGAGCTCAGCCACATACCCTATCTCACGTATGTTTCTACAGGACACTGACAATTTAATTTAAGCAGCAAAAACCCAATCAGACTGTATTTGGCTCATGTTCTGCAGGGTCATTGCTGTGTCAGTATCTAGCACTCGTTATATAAGCTGTTTTTTTTTATTTTAATTGGTATTTTTTACTCTGTGTCTTGAAAAAATATTTTCATGTTTCCAGGGGAAAAGAATCATGAAGGTCTCATAAGGCTTATGCCAAATCTCTCAATAATTTCAAAACAAAGGACTACATCCCTGCCTAAAGTTTTAAAACATTTCACCATGATGTGTGTCTATTTGCATTCTGGAATAAGAAATATTTCTATCAAACTTCCTCAAGTCTCTTTCACTCTGCATTCTCCCGGGCTCTACAGTTTCACTACAGTTTCACTTTCCCGGGCTGTTTCCATTGCCAGCACAGTCCCTCCCGGCCAGGTTGGCTTCGCTGGGCTCAGCACCAAGTGTTCCACTCACGGGTGGCACAAGGTGGCAGCAAGACACCGGGCAGGAGCCGAAGAGCCGCACACACCCACGGCTCCCTGCCCTGCCAGCATCAACACCTCACTACTTGGTTTCACCCCGAAGAAATAACAGTCGGCATGGCCATGGAGTCAGAGAGCAGATTCATGGATTAAAAGTGACTACACAGTACGATGGTAACTTCAAACACTCCACTTCTCCTCGGATATGGGGTAGTAGGCAAAGTTTCCCACCATGCTGATTTCTGGGTCATCACCAGAAATGCAACAAAATGATGAGTTACGCCAGAAAAAGCCCCTGGTTTCTCCCCTGCTCTGCATGGGCAGGTCATTCCCCAGCTGCAGCAGTGAAAACCTGGCTGGCAGCAAGGACAAACAACATGGGACTACTTCCAAGAACCAAGACTCCAGGTAACCACCCAAACAATTAATTTATAGCATCTTATAAGTTCAGATCAACTGAGATTCTACTTGAATTCTTCCAAAAAAAAAAGAAGAGACAGGTCTGAAAAGATGCTTAAAAGTGGCTCACAGTGGCCTCTCTATATCTTCCTGTGTTCAGGCAGCTGAGGTGTTTCTGTGCAGCAGCAGAACCTGGCTCCAGTAGGCTCTGGTGTAAGAGAGGGATAGACTGGGGTGGGAAGTAGAAGGGACGTGTATTCTTGGGATTGTAGTAAAAACACAAGAGGGTCATTCTTCACCTGCTGGAACAGCAGCTCTCAGAGCACCTGCTGTGGTGTCAGGAATAAATCAGGGACTGTTCAGAACAGGAGGGTGAGGAAGCAAACCACAAAATAACCAGGAAAGCAGAGTTAGGAAGCAACCCTCTGAGCTGCACACGGTCCTCTGCCTGAGGAAGCAGGTGCTTTGTGTGGATGGGTAACACATTTTCTGAACATGTTTATATGAAAATTTATTCTAGACCTGTTTCTAGAGTTCTGTACCTCCAAAGGGATGTATGGAAAAGAAGCAGACATTGAATACCCTGAGAGCAAACACAGTCATATGCAACACAGGGGTCAAATACATTTAGACAGCACAGAAACACCTAAAAGTCATTTATCCACTGCACACCACACAAACTCCATGCAAAGAAGTGCAAATACTTGGCACATACAGTAAACAGTATTACAAAATAGATCTGCAAGAGAAATATGCAAAACAAGGTTGTTAGAACAAAATGCAAGACATTTCCTCATTCTGAAACCAGGAAACAGAAATAATCTTTGTTCTGCATTCATTTTTAACAAGGTCTTGTAAAATAAGTTGGACTATGTTTTATCATCATGGAATACCTTCCAAAGCCTGTGACACAGAACACATATATGCTCCAAAAAGTCAAGCTGCTAGCCTTTAATTAAATAATGACCAGAGAGAAAGAACACAGGATCTCAGACTGCATCTATCCCACCTAACCTCAGTTTGGTTTTTGCCCAGCTCTCCAGTCTGTCCAAACCCTGCTGAATGGCCACACAGCCTTCAGGGGAATTAGCCAGTCCTCCCAGTTTAATGTGTCATCAGCAAACCTGCTGAGCAAGCACCATGTCCTGTCATCAAGGCTGTTGATAAAGATGCTGACCAGGACTGGACCCAGTGCTGATCCTTGGGGTGCTCCACTAGTTACAGGTCTCCAGCTGGACTCTGCTATTGACCACAGAAGGCCAAGAAACAGTTTTGGGTGTGAAGTTCAACAGCATTACATATTTATTCTGGCCACCCACAGACACTGGCCTGGAATATGTACAGTATCATCAATTTCTCACGAGGAACAGAAAAAATGTGCACAGGGTTGCATGTGTCAGTTTTTGTAACAACTACTACTACCTAACAAGACATACAAACCAGCAGCAATTATCATAATTGAAAAAAAATGGCCTTGGATGGTTAACAATATTTGGAAAATTCCAGCTTTCCTCTAAAAAGACACTTAACAGAATAGCAAATTCTAGAAGGAAGCTCTGAAGCCTGTCAATCTCGAGTTACTGCTGGATGGATTCTCTCCTTGTAGTTCAGGTTCAGATGTGTCTCAGAAGTCAAAGGCAAGTCAAGTCCAAAGCATTTGGACACGATTTGCTAGGACTGGACCTAAAACAGTTACAGGAGGCTCCAGATGGGTTCAAAGTGTAGCTCTCTGTGGGCAGAACTGTAATTTTGACCAAGTGCAGTTTATCACTCAACAAATACAGTTCTTAATCCCACAAAGAACCACTTAATGGTTCAATGAGTTCCCACCTGATAACTTCCAGCCTAGCTCTTTTTTCTCCTTGTGACCACACTAAGGGGCTTTTTTTTGACAAACATTTTGGATTCTTAAGTGATCAATGACACAAAATTAAAGAGGAAAGGATAGCCAAGAACAATTAATGAAACTGTAGTTCGAGCTTGAGCTGAGAAAGAAAATGAACTGAATACCAAAACAGAGCTGCAGTGGGGTCAGGATTCCTCTTCCATGCTGAAAGAGCATTTAAATGGATTTATCTGACTTCCAATATAATATAGGCCACAGAAGACCACTTAGAAATTCCTGCAGCAACAGGAACAGATTTATTTTTTTTTCTTGTTATGTAAGAAAATAAAATCCACCTCAGTGCTCCTAGATGTTATTTTCAGGGAGATTAGACATAAACTAGAACTCCCATATGGAGAAGTTTCAATTCACAGTGATTAGGCTGAGCATGCTTAACGTAATCTGGCAAGGGAGAAAGTAATTGTGGATGTGGAAGAAAACAGAACATTTTTGGCCTCATGTACTTCACAAAGCACTCCTATAATAACCTAACACTGAAAACACTATAATACAGTTCCCAAAATATTTTTCTCTTGAAGGCAAAGACCCCTTTTGGACATTTTTTTTATCAACAAGAACAGGTAACTCCCAGTCTAGATTCTACATTCCAATCATCCCAATGAAGGAATCTTTCATCTAAAGACTTCAGGCGGAAGTCTACTTCAGAGCACTGTCCCAGGTCTGATTTCAAGTATTTCCACACTGCCTTGGTGTTTGGTTGTTGGTTTGGACTACGGCCCTCATTACTTATGTACTATAAAGATGTCAGTGGGAAGGTTACCTTGAGAGATGAACCTTTAGGACTGAAACATTTGAAAGGCTTCTTGTCTTCAGATAGGCCATCTTCTGGCATCCTTTGACGTTTCTCAGCCGCTTCAGCCCTTCTCCTTTCAATTTCTTCCTTCATCCTCCTCTTCTCCTCCTTAAAAATATGAATTGGCACTTATTCTTTCAGACACTATATCACCATGACAGGGTTTTGCAGTCTGCAAACATTTACCAAATTTTATAAGACCAGATTTTTACGCCAGTCAAAAGAGTTTTGTGACCTATCTGAAATCTAGCAATATATTGCTGCTAATCCATCACAGCATTAAGAGAACAGGGAAGACAGTCTGTGCTGCTTTAGTGTCATGTCACAGTGAGGTCTACAGAGTTAGTGCTATATAACGGTAGAGAGTGAGAAAAATAACATTTATAAAAATACTCAAATTCTTGTTTTCTGTATCCTCTTATATCATCTTTGTATTGTTGTTCTGTCCAGCTGCTCTGGCGTTTCTTGTGCCAAGGTTAATACTTCACGTGGAAAATTTTAGGTGCCCAAAAAAGTGAAGACTAAATGGTTACAGTTTTTCCTCCAAATATATAACATGCATTTTTTCTTCATAAGCTACAAGTCAAGCCAGAAGCTCTACAGAGTTCCACCAACTGTGAGCACTGGGTCTGACCAGCAAGGTATTGGGCAATCTTACCATTTATTGAGTTCTACTGTAAAGAGCTTGGTGTATTAAAGGAAATGGCTTTCAGCTGCCAAACACTATTATTATTCATCTATTATTTGTTTTCCAAACAACTAGGATTACTAAATGATGCATCAGAGATTTGGAAATCCTATTTATAGAGTCCCTTGACAGAGAAAGTACAAGCTAACAGATGTGCTTGAGTATTCAATATTTAAATAGACCAAAATATCTTCCTAATAAGATCTAGCCCTGTTTCTGCTGAGGAGAGAACCATAATGTTTCTTTCTACACTGGATGTCTGTGTGTTTTACCTCAGGTCCTCACTAGAGCATCTATGTGAGGTGGTCACTCAAAGTCAAACACGGCATGTCTGCAGTTAAATCTGAAGGTTAGAAAATGGGGTGATTTTCATGCTGGGTAGAATATTTGAAATCAAGGTCTGTTGTGACAGACCATCTTCTGACAGATGCTAAGATACAGTGCTGCCTGTATTACCCAAAGGACCCAGACAATTTGAAGCAAAATCACAGCAGTGCTACCCCACACAGCAACACCAGTTCCAAGGAGATGCACACACTCCTTCTTCACCTATAAGCCAGTCTGCTGTGGTCTCATTCTGCCCTTTTGGTAAATACAGAGCCATCAACCTCCAGCCCCACCAACTTCTTTGCTTAAAGGTGTGTGTACAGATACTGCCATGAAGAGCTACTCAGCAAGGCGAGTCCAGTGAAAGCAGTAACAACAAAGAACACAGCCCAATGCTTCACATTTTCCACTGACCTCCTCTCTCACTTTTCTCTCAGCCTCCTCCTGCTTCTTCTTCTGCTCCTCTTCCTCCAGGATTTTCCGGCGCTCCTCCCGCCTTTTCTTCAGCTCATCCAGCTCTGCTGCCGCCTCCTGCTGCTTCTCCTTCAGCTTCTCCAGTTCCTCGGTCTCTCCCCGGCGACGGCGCTGTTCTTCTTGCCTCTTCCCAGCCTCCAGCTGAGCCCCTGCCTTCGCTTCCTCGGTGTTCGCCGGCCCTTTCACACTGGAGCGCCTAGGATGGGAAGGAACGGTCACCCCTGCAGTGCTCACTGCTCACCAGCAGTCAGGGACGCTGGCACCTGAAGGCAATGCTTGGCGAGACCTTTCACTCCCTGTAAACTAAGACAGGCCCAAAACATTTTCATCAGGCTGGGATACTCTAAGGAGGACCTCTCCCATCTGTTGCCAGCCAGGAAGGGATCTCTCATGTGCTCCTGTGCACAGGAGCTGCACCACCCTGCTGGAGAACTCAGACCACCTCCATTTCTAAATGAATTCAGTAACTGAGCTGGAAATATCTAAAATCTTGTGTAACTTCAGGAAGAGATATCATATCCCATCAGCACAGATATATCCCATCAGCACAGATATATCCAGTCAGCACAGATATCATCAGCATCTCACTCATCAGCATTTCTACAGTATACAATGAAGTGTTAAAAGTTCCATACCTCTGCTCAGCACTTTGTGCACAGAGGAAACACTTCCAAAAGCACACTGACCTTTACCCAACAAAGCCATAACTAACTCCTGTCTGTTGATTTTAAATGAGATACATTTATATATTAAAAACTCACAGCAAAAATATGCTATGTTCTGTGTAATAAAAGATGCACCAATCCTTTGCTTTCAAAGGCAAGTATTTTTTTATAAGTCCTCTAGAAAAAAATATCTGGGGGATAGGAAAAATTACTCAGCTTGGGAGAAAGAGAAGGAGACAAGAAAGGGGAGAGAATATTACAGCTAAAAAAGGTTCCTCTCTCATCTGTAACACCTATCAGTAACTCTCAGCCTGTACAAACAGAAAGGCTCATCAGCTCTTTTGATGACATTTTCCAAGGAAAGTATGACTTTTTAATAAGGAACTGGAAATTATTAATTACTGGCAACTTTCCACAAACAAAAACCAAACCCAAAACAGAAGTTTTCCAACCAGTGTGTAAACCAGAGACAGAAAGAATAATAATAATTAAAAAAAAACACAAAAAAAACCCAAACAAAAACCAAAACACACACATGAAAAAAAAAATCCAAACAAACAAAAAAAAAACCACAACAAAACCCCAAGCTCCAAAGAACTTGCATAGGTGAAATACATACTTCCAACAGCCAGATAGCATCACCTCGTTACTCAATTCCCACACCAGTGTTTAGACACATGTGTGCTCCCTCAGTGTGCTTAATATTACTGCTGACAAGGAGATAGGTACCTCAGAGGTATTCGTGTGCTGTTCACAAGAGATAGAAAGGGAATGTACTTACAGAGTCTTAAAAACACCTTTGTTCTGTTGGCATTTAATAAAGCTGGATGTTAATGACTATTAATGCAACCAGAGTGTTGCAGAGGATGCCACTGCAAGACAGTACAAAGCAAATGTTCCAGCAATAACAATAATCAATAGAGATGATCAGATTAGAAGTAACATGAAGAACAAATATCATAAAATGTGCAATCTGGTGAATCACACCCAATGCTGCAGAAGTGCTCTTCCTTCTGATAGATGCATCATTTAGATGGAGTTAACCATATGAATCAGGCTGTAGGATCAGAGATTAATTATCTGTGGTTTCAATATCACAGCACAGACTCCTCTGCCCCCATGTGATCTTACCAAATTGGATGAAATTCAGTTCTAGCACCACATACATGACTGAGGAACTGTATCATTAAAAAAACATAAGGCAAAAGAGCAGAAAAACTGAGGCTATTGTGTGAATTCAGCTGCTGTACTTCATCTGTGCAAGTTCAACACTAAAGTAGTAGGAGCTGGCACTTTGCAAAATGTTTACTTGGTTTTAGAAAGTCTTCTCAGTGTAGAAGTGTAACATCATAAAGCAAAGCTAAAGGAAAAAAAAAAAGTCCCAGAGATCCAAGTCCTATTCCTTAATATATTTTTCCAGTGAAATCACTAGAGCCATGACAGCAGAAGCATAAAATCCCCCTCCACCATCAGTGTCAAGTTAATGCAAGTGCTCACAAATGAGGGCTTGCATCAGGTACTGATGTCTACCAACCCCATGCTTTTAAAATGAAAAACACAGATAAAATTAACTAAAGCATTGTCAGAGCTGATAGAAGGCGATTAAAGAGGCTCCCTCCCACATCTGGGAAATGATAGAAGAAAAAATGAAAAGAAAAAAAAAAAAAAGGAGTGGAAACTCAAATCTACATGTTGCCACCAAGGTTTGTCTCCCACAGGAAGTAAAGCAAATGAAAACACAACAAAAAATATTTTTAGGAAGCCATTCTCATGTTATTGATGATGTGATCCAAGTCATGAAGCAGGACAGTTCTGAGCAAGGCTGATTTCCTGCTCTTCCATCTCCATCTCTGTCTGTCTTTTGGCCTTAGGTCAGGGTGTCTCCAGGGACTTTTGAACTGCATTTTATTTTGAGAAAGTTTGTTTTTCCCCGGAAGAATCACGAAGGGAATGCTGAGATACAGCAGCAAATCCCATCTGCCATGCACAGAGTTCTCAAAGTGCTTGTAGAGCTTAACCTTTTCTTTCCCTGTGCCAATGTAAAAGAGGAAGAGGGATGCAGAAGGTGAAAAAAAAAAAAAATCATATTTCTAACTAACATTGATTCCTGGTTTTCTGCTGAAAGGAAGAACTTCTGCTTTTCATTTATTCTCTACTTTTAGCATGCAGAATCCTTTTTTTAATAAGCTTTTCACCAGAAATTGGTCACCTTCATTGAATTTTCCAATATACCTAATAAGGCAAATATTTCCTTGAAAAGAAAAATAAAAATTGATCTGTGATACACCTTATAGAGAGAGGAAAAAAACCAACCACAAAAACAAACAAAACCCACAAAACAAACAACATTTTGGCTAGGAGATGTTTTCACATAAAAAAAACCAAACATTAGAGACTGTGCTGATGTTGCCAACTCAAGTCTTCTACTCAGCTGCTGTCAGGCTAAGAGATGCCTCCTGCTCTGCTCTAACATCAGCAAGACTAGTGCTTAGGTGGAACTTACCCAAAAGCATTCTCAGTAGATTTCAGTTTTGTGGCAGTGAGTTCTCGTTCTCCATTCTGTGCCTTCTGTTCAGGAAGCCCTTTCTTACGATCCCAGACACTTTTCATTTCATCTTTGGCTGCTTTTCCCTTATCCTTGTCATCTTTTACCTGCTCGGGAGATACCGTAAATCACAGAACAAAAACAACAACAACAAAAAAGTCACAATGAGGCATTCTGACTAACAGCTGAGAGGAATCAATTACTTGGTATTAATTATTAACTACGCAACTGTCTTTGACACGTTTGCGTTCTTTATGTCAGAAGTCTGCAAAGCTCTAAACTGTGACCAATGACTACTCTGTTATCCTGATCTGAATTGGAGATGAAAACATCAGGAAAAAAGTACCAGTCTTCTGTGACAGTCTGTTGTGGCCATGGACTGACTGTGCTACCACACAGCTTCATCCTACAACTGCACCCCAAGCCTCTTCCCTTCCACTACAGCATCATTCACCTCTGCCTATTAAGATTCTGGGATGCAAACTCTTTGGGATTAGGTTTGTTGACACATTCGTGGTACAAGGTTTAGGGCATGAGCACTAGTGCAATAAAAATAACAAAACTCCAATAGCCAGGTTTGCTCAATGAAGTTCATGCTCTGCACTGTCATAGCAGATGGATACTGCAGTCTTGTAAGAATAATGGCCAAACACAAAATGGTCTTCACATCAGAGTAAAACTTACTCTGACAGAAAAAAAGCACAATCCTACCAGGAACTAGTCATGGATAGTGTTATCAGACATGAACCTTTAATCCTAGGAAGAAGCAAATGTTCACTGCAGAAGCACTAGAGCAAAAATACCCTCTCTATCCTTTTAAAGCTGTGTCCTATATTTTTTTCTAGCAATAAAATATATTTAGTGCATGGTTTTCACTCTGCAGTATCCCTTCAGAGTTACGAGGTTGAAAAATTTATCAATAACACAGATGGACTGATCCCAGCACGCTGAGTCATGCCTAGATGCTGATAAGAGGAAGATACAGACTGATTTAAGTTCTTCATCTCCAGGGAGAATTATTTCAAGTCAAGCAGACTACCAGCCTAAACAAACTTTCAGCAGCAGCAGATGATTCATTTACCTCCAAAATATGTTATTGGTATTTTTCCCAGCTCTACCATGTTGGAGGAAGATTCTATCTGAAAAAAAATGCCTTCTGTGATAAACTCAAACAAAGACCTTTAAAAAATAAAATGCTGTTGTCTCTTGGAAGCCTGTTGCTATCCCACTTGCTATCTACAAAGAAGGGCAGACAGACAAGTGGGGAGCTCTGCTTCCATGACTGTGCATTCCTTGGCCATGATGCTGTAACAGCTAGAAAACAAGACCATTCTTACCAGCAGCCTCAAGGAATGGGTTGGGGTTGTTTTGTTTTCTAGGAGCTGGGATAAGACAACCAGGGCTATTCATTGAGCCTAATAAATGCCAGCAGACAGTAACATCTGGGTGCTCCCAAATCTGGCTAGCAATCATGTTCACAGCAAGAATCTTCGCTGCCCAATCTCCTAACTCTTCAGTCCAAGTCAGGGTGATACTGAAACCAGTGTTGATTCCTGCAAGATTTCACATGCCAGGATGTGTGCTGGGCTTTTGAGAGCATAGGATTTCCTTTGCTGAGATTTTCATCAAGACCTTTTTCTAATTCTCATGAAAAAGCCAATACTTCCAGCTGCCTGATGTAATGAAGCTCACTAGGGAGGGACATATCTCTTGAATCTTAATTGAAATCACTGAGAAAACTATTATTAAAATAATATAGTTTAAAAACTAATAGCTTAGGAAATAACATCTCAGAAGCCAGGAGGATTTATGGTCATGTGTCTGCATTTGAGAAAACCATTAATACAGCTTGGCCTCTTTATTCAAAAACATAAGATACTACAGAAACATTTCACAACTTTTGGGCCCAATCCCTCTCTTACTCATTTTAATGCCAAAACAGATTGATTAACACAGAAGCAGAAACAGTTCTGTCCCATTCCAAAAGAAGGCAACATGAAAAGTACCTTCCCTTGTCTTCATAAATTATGCTTCCCTAAATTACAGGCTAATTCAGCTTCTGCTGAATTCAGTAAGAAGGAATACACAGTGACTCCAGCTGGACTAAACAGGTGGTATTACCTGATCTGAAAACAGTTCACATGCTTTCACACATCTTGACCATCAAGTCAAGAGAGAACAGGACCAAAAATATGTTTAGTGCATTCCAGCTTTATTTATATTTTAATCTTCCTCTACCCTGTTAGGGTGCATGGCTAATACTTGAGAGCTGAGATTTCTAAATCCAGAGTTTGAACACCTTCAGACCACAGTGAATCAGTTACTGAGGTTAGGGCCATTTGGCAAATTTTATTCCTTATTTGGGCTCAGTTACTTGGTGATTTAAAAGCTGTGGGCATCTGGGTCTAGGGCTTCTGTTTAGAGCCAACTACCATACCCAAATACCATGAGAAAAGCAACTGTTGCAGCACGTCTAGCCAAACTGGAAGCAGGAAATACCATGAGTCTCACATCATGAGAAAGCTTGTTCTTATGAACTTTCCAGGCCACTTTTGAGAACCAAAAATTGTGGGGCAGTTCAGAAAAGGAGACAGATTTTTTCCTTGCTAATTTGATCAAAACCTGAACTTTGAGGGCCAGATGTTGGTCACAGTAAGAAAGAACGTGCTTATGCAGCACAACTGCAAAAGCAAAATCTGATTATGTATATACACTGTATTCCTCCAGGATTGTGTTCATGGTACACTGCCACACTCTTAACTGCCTATATTGCTCAGAAATAGGCATCACTGGATGTGTAATGTCCTTGAAGGGGTAGGAGGAGTAGACATGAGAGACTGATCTTGACTTGGAGTTGGAGATTGTCAGTTTCTCTTCACAAGCCAAGAAGGAACAACTGAAGATTTTCAAGACAGAGCAAAACAACCCAAATGCACAGCTTGATACCCATGTAAAAGATTGACCTTGCAGTGGATGGGTATTCAGCATTGCACTAAAAGTGAGACTCTCGTAAATTCTCAGCCTGAGCTTCAAAAAAAATCAAAGTACTAAAATAACAGGTCATTTTTAAAGTCTTACCAACTTCCTGAAATACTCTAGCCCTGAGCATATAGTAAAAAGCATTATGAGAGCTTCAGTGAGAGCTGACTGATCTCCACATAAACACGAGCAGGATGACTCTGCCTCAAATTCTACCCCCAGATCAGTATCTGTGGTCAGTTACAGTCTCCTTTTTACATTTATTTGTGATACTCAAATATCGTGTGCAACAGTTAATATTACAAGCCAATTCTAAATATAATACATCCTTTTTTTTCTCCCCCCAACTCTTTCCTCTACTTTCACAATCAATGTAAAGTCATTATTTAGTTTTGCTAGTGCACTGTTCTATATATGATCTCCTGGATGATCAAGCCAGGCAATTGGACATAAAACCTTCTGATATGATTTGCCTTCATCCTTCTCTGAGGGTGAGCTAATCATCTACAGCATGTTCCAAATGAACCCAGCAACTAAAGACCCTGGACCACACCACCTACAACCCTCAATAGTCTCAAGTAGCTGGTCAGGCAGCAAGCTACCTCTTACCAGACCTCTGTGCCATGGCTACCCTTAAGGAACACAGACCTGGCTGAAACCAAATGGGTCCAAACCTCCAAAGACTTGACTAGTCACCATGTCAGATCAGACACAGGGGGTATTTTGATACCTTCATCACAGAACCAAAGGCACAGTTGCTACACAACACTGAACATGACTCCCTGTGTCCAGTTGTAACGTGAAGTGTATGTGGTCCCCAAATCTTATTTACTTACCATACAGTAAACCACCATGGCACCAGCTCCTGTGTTTACAGTGGAAATGCAATGCAGTAAATTTTGTAGATTTTCTCTTTAAAAAAAAAGAAGAATCTTGGGTATGCACACAGTTTATTTCATGGGGCATTGCAGTCTGGGGGAAAATCATTAGTTAAGGTAGTCAGGTGGCCAAAGGGCTTAGATTATTATTATCACTACTACTGTAAAAGCAGGTTTCAGCCATAGGGAAAAAGTTCACAGTAAAGTGGGAAGAAACTAGGGAAGGATGGTTAGTTGATACAATCCTGAAAAATTCATCCCTAGGGTGCAAACCATCCTTGCATTACTATTTTTACTTCCCGAAATATTTGTTCTAAGACAAAGAGGACTTGGATCTAAAGCCCCAAAAGAACAAAATACTTAAACACTCACTTCATTTTAAGCATATAAGTAGCTTCTTTCTTATTTGTTTCACCAGGATTACCCATGTTCTTAAAGTGAAGCATGTGCTTAAATACTTTCCTACAAGTAACTTTCAGTTACAGGTCCCTTACTTTCTTATCTCAAGTTTCACTACAACATCTAAGTCAATGGCTTTCAGGTTACCTGATCTTTTTTGGAGGTAGGCTGGAGCTTCTCATCTGGTAAGTTCTCCTTTTTAGCTTCCACTTTAACCTCTTTTTCTTCCCCCTTCATTTTGGGGTTTTTAATAATATTTTTTTTTAATATGAAAACATGGCATCTGTTTGCACTTTGTGCTTCCACACTGTGTTCACGTACCAATCCTGTGCACGGCCCCATCATCATATGCTGCTGTGCCCACAAGTGCAAGTGTGTGCAAGGGTGTTCCCTCCACCCTCTCCAAATGCCCCCAGTTCCCCCATCCGGGCCTTTCTCCCTCGTGTGGCATCATGCTCCCATGTCCCAGCAGAGAGCCCTCTCTGTGACTGCATTGAACACACACATTCCTCACACAGTTTACCAGGTGCTCATAATATTTTGTGCCAACACGTGTCTGCCTCCACCTTGTGTTACTGCAGTAGGCCAGCTTAGAGCAGCTGAGAAAGAAGGCAACAAAAAGCCATGCAGATGTCTGAACATGCAATATTTTCCTTGAACAATGGAGTAAGGTCAGGAATGTTGTGCACTGCATCATTGGTAAGCAGAAGTAAGGGGCTTTACTTTTAAAAAAGAGAGAGCAAGAGAGAGCATGAGTATTAGTCATTTCAATGCAGGAATAGAACTGTGAGGAAATGCCAAATTTTTTTTTTGTCTTGCATTACATTTCTCACAAAGCACAGGTGTCTTATTTTGGTGCAAAATGTTTACTGTACCTGGTTTTTTAGAAAAGCTGATTGAGGTTTTTCCTCTTGTACTTTCTTCTCTTTTACCTGTTTATCTTCTATTTTCTTTTCTTCCATCTTTTGTTTTTCCTTTAATTTCTCTGCTTCTAGCTTAGCTTTTTCTTCAGCTGCCTTCTTTTCCTCTTCTGCTTTAGCCCTCTCCTCAGCTGCCCTCTTCTCCTCCTCTGCCTTAGCCCTCTCCTCCTCCTCTGCCTTGGCCCTCTCCTCAGCTGCCCTCTTCTCCTCCTCTGCCTTGGCCCTCTCTCTCTCCTCAGCTGCCCTCTTTTCCTCCTCTGCTTTCTGTTTCTCCTCAGCTGCCTTTTTTTCTTCCTCTGCTTTTAACCTCTCCCTTTCTTCTGCCTCAAGTTTCTCCCTTTCTTCTGCTTTCTTCCTTTCTTTCTCAGCCTCTTCCTCATCCCTGAGCTTCTCTTTGTCTACAGCATCAGTTACACTCTGCTCCCCTTCCAGCCCAGCCTTTGTATCATTCTCTGTTTTGTGTTCCTCTGCATTTATACCTAGCTTTGTTGTTTCTACCTCTTCCTTATCAGTAGATTTTTCTGCTGTCACATCTACCTGATTTTCCTCTATGGGGACATCCTTTGATTTCTCCTCTTTGTCTTTTTCTTCTTTTTTTTCCTCCTCTTCCCCATCTTGCCTCCAGTTGTTCCTTTGGTACGACTTGGTAAGCGTTTCCGTGTCCTCAGTCTCGTAGCGTCCTCGGCGTGTCTCAGCCTTTTCCTCTTTCCCCGTGGTCTCGTTTTCTTCCAGGTTGTTCACTTCTCTCCTGGTGGGCAGCGACGAGCTCCCATCTGTGATCGTGGGGTCAAATTCCTTTTGACGTTCCAGGGCTTCCTGAAGACGCTTCTGGCGCCTCTCCTCCCGCCTGGCCAGTCTCTCCAGGAGTGCAGCTTCCTCATCTGTTCCCCCCGTGGTTGTAGAACGCTTGGTTTCCTCTTCTGCCACACTACATCAAAGTGACAATTTTGCATTAAAACCAGCAACTAATATTCTAAGTGTACGAGCTTGGCTGTTTCTAGGAACAACAAAACAAAACAAACCCAACAAACAACAACAAACTTGCTGTACCATCATCCCGTGGTTTGAAAACAGAACAGGTTGCATACTTCAACATCGAGCCAAGTGGTTCTGGGGATTAACTGGGGCATTTCTACACGTATAGGAATGCAGTATGTCACAATGCCAGAGCCTGGAAAGGTTGCCTTCTGAGCCAGCTCCAACAGCCGCCAGTCCCCAGGAGCCTTACTGACCTCAGTGGGCGCTGGAACAGTCTCTGACACTTGGAGCAGCAGAAAAATTGAAAAGCCCTGAAAACTTCCCCTTCTGCACCCTGCAGCAGAACACTTGGAAGTTCTCCTCTTGCTTTCAAGGCCCCCATCAGCTCGGCCTCAGGCACACATCTTATGCAGAGTCTTCCCAGCAGGCACCATTTTTGACAATGCTATGCAAACATAGTACTCAATTCGGTGAACTTCTCTCTGCTCCTGTTCAGCAACAACATCCACAGATACAGTCCACAAGGGAAGAGCCTGGCAATTCCAGGTGCAGTAACATTGTGATTGGAGGTACAGGGACAATAATCTGTTAGAAAATCGAGTGAGCACAGCCCCTAATTTCAAACATGCTATTCCACACCTGTAGGTATCAGGCCTGGATACAGCTCTGTCCCTGGAGGGTTTTTGACTCTCAAAATTCAACTGCTTCATTCTCCTGTATGAAGCTTGTCTTTAATAGAATGCTACCTGTGCTCATTGTCTATTAGCTTAATATTACAATGTTCTTATTTCTGGTCTCTTCTATTATGTTATGGCTACTGCAAATCTGGATATAATATTTGTGACTTTGTGAAACTGAATAAATGATGGGCAGATGGGAAGACCAGATCTACCCACTCAGATTGCAACAGGAGGTGCATCACTCCATCAGCTTTTCTGCTGTTTATAGGTGTCAGATCAGGTCTAACACTCTCACCCAGCACCCTGCAGACAAGTTTCAGTTGCAACTCGAGATGCCCACCAATCCTGTAAGCCTTGGCCCCACGATGCAATGGCCTCTATAAGCAGGATGAATGATGTGGAGGTTTTGTGTGGCCAGATGAAGTCGCCTGAGGAATCTAACAGCAGGAGGTATCAGCAGCAGGTTGTGTGTTACCCCACAGACATCCCTCAGGACATCCTGGGAATGGCTCACAAGCATGGCTTCAAGCCCAGCTTCAGTGATGCTCCCATGCCACTGTGTAGACACAGCCAGTAGCACTACTCACGTGTGCCAGGTCCTCTTTAAGAGCAAGGGTCACCTAACCTGGTGCTTAATTAAGTAGCAAAACAGACCTCTTCTCTACACTGAATAAAAATGACTGTTGACTTGTCAGTAAACATCAGAGGTTTACCTGTTCTGGGCATTAACTTCAGATTTCTCTGTTACTTCTCCTGACAGATCTCCTCCTTCTTCCTTTTGCCTCAGTCTCTCCTGTCGAGCCCGTCGGCGACGTTCTCTGGCAGCTTCTTCTTCATCATCATCGTTTCTCTGGTAAGATAGCCTGCAACACAGCACTGAGGTTAGGGGGGAAAAAAGGGATATAACATACAGGACACTGGGACTGAATAATTACAAAAAGCCAGACCACAGCACACTAATCATGGCTGCAGTGGCTGCTCCATCTGGTGTTTAGAAAACAGACTGTAAAGTTGAGATTCTTAGTTTCAAAGCTTGGCTCTGTTTAATTTTCCAAATCAGAACTTGACAAAATAGTCACATTGAAGGGAGCAGCCACATCTCTCTGTCAGTTTGCTCCTAGAAAATACTAAGACCATGGAAGCCCAGCTCTTTAGCTGAAGAAACATCCAGCCAGGCTGCACCATGATCCTGCCAGAATGCACACAGCTCGAGCTCATGTTAAGTGCAATTGGAATTAGCCAAGCAGCATTTCATCAGCCTCCTCTAAATCACATACTGAAAATCATGACAGTATTGTAAAAGGGAAAGACTAGAAAGCAGGGAGACACAAGTATGACAACAGCTCTCAGCGTCCAGCTCCAAGTGCCAAACATCTGACACCTACAAAATCTTTGTGACCCCGGAGCCCTGCCAGGCCAAATCACACAAGATCAGTGCTGTGATGAAAGCTTACAGCTGAGAACCCATTGTTCCACTAACCCAACAGATGATTACATTTAGTTTTCATCCTACTTGAAAAGGAAAGCAAGACATTACAATCCTAATAATCCTGCAGCCCATTCAAATCTTTGCTGAGGTGCACTGTTGCTGTGTGAGATAAAGGGAAAGGCCTGAATTCCTCTCAGCTTTTTGTGCAGGGAAATGGGAAGCTAACACGTGCCAGAGCCAGTCAGGATAGTCATTTACTTTGCTTCCAGAGATGGTCTGATACATAATGGTTAAGAAGTCACCCTTCCTTATGTAGTCACACATTTCAGTCAGCTGTACAGCCGTGCACAGAGAGAGGAAAAGAGCTCTGCACTGACTAAAAACAAGCATCATTAAATCTTGCATTTCAAATAATATTTTACCATTAAAAAAAACTAAAAAAGGAATAAAGGATCACAGCAGAAGGAAGGGAGAAAAAAAGGAGACAAAAGTACTAAAGGTGATGAAGGGAAGGAAAGAGAAAACACTTCCTACTATTTGTAAGCAATTTAAAAGGGAATCAACATTTCATTTATGCCTAGAACAGAAAGCGTGTGAATACAGCAATAAAACCAACGGGGTCTTTAATTTGCAGAAGAAAAAAGGACCTCACTGTAACCAAACTGCATTAGCAAACTGAGCACAGATATCCCACTTGTTGCTAACACATTCTGGCTTCAAGAACCCAATGATCTTTTCAGCTCTGAACTCCAAATGTAAGAGCACAGGAGAGGGCATGCTGCTTTTAGCCTGTGTCACCTGGATAGTAGCCACGACTCAGTTGATTCCCAGTACCCATGGCTCAGGATTTGTCTTTGGAGTGAGAACACAGGAGGATAAAGTAGTTTATCCTGCTCTCTGTATCCACACAGAACACTCCTACACGGTAAGGAGAACAACTACTTAGAAAAGCCTCTTTAAAATGCCTTTTAAAAACCACCAGTTGCTCAGAAAGCTAAAACAGGAAAGAAAAAAAAAAACAACCCTAAGCAAAAAGCTCCCACAAAATGTTACCCATTAAGTCAAACCCAGATACGTTTTACCACACAGATCATCAGCTAGGAAAGCTGACAATCTCTCTCGAGATCCTTTAAAGTCTACTCAGTGCCTCTCTGCATACCACAGCAGTTTCCTAGAGCAAGCAAGCAACAGGTATGGGCTCAACCATAAGGATCACCATAAGGATCACCATAAGGATTCCATTCTGTTTACCAGCACAGATCCATGAAACACCCACAATCAGCTGGGCACAGTCTCACCAACAACTAATAGCAGCATTTTATAGATCTGTATGATATTTTCTTTACAAGTATGTTAATATTAGTCCCCAGATTGTATTTTTCTTCTATCCATTTGTCACCTTCTACATAACTGTTCCCAGTCTTTGCAGGCAAGTCTCTCTCTACAGTGAGCTGTTCCAGCTCTCCCAGGCAATGAGAGCATGGCACATCATGGCCTCAAGAGTTATGCCAAGCTTTTGCTAAGTGACACCTCTTATTAAATATTCTGATGAAAAGATGATGATTTGGAAACCACCCTACACCTTCTTACCAAAGATAACAAGCTCTTGGTGTAAATGTAAGGGAAAAAGGGAAAAAGCCCCACAGAACAGCAGAGTGTTGGCTGCTTCTCCTGTTAACTCCTTTGTGTTTGTGACACCAGAAAAATCAGTGTAATCTCTGTGTCACTGGCAAGTTGTCCCAGTAAAGCATTAATGCTGAGTCTATCCTACTTTCTAAGTAGTTCAACTCAAGTACAGGAGACTGAGCATCTCATCTATGTGACAGCACACACTACAAAGGGAGAACAAGTATCAACAGATGGGTTTTGGAGCAGGTAGGACAGATTGTTGTCTTCAGGACTGAAATTCCAAGCCTGCTTAAGTTAACTACAAATATCCTAAGTCAAACTGTTACCCCCAGACCGAACTCAGGGACTCTACAGCTTAGAGAGGAAAATAACCCTGCTGGATGGGGAATATAGGCAACGAGCTCATCAATGTCAGAAATTCTTCAGAGAGATTCAGCACCCTCTCTGCTTTACATTGAACACTAAATTTAAATGAAGTTATAAGCCAGTAAGAAACTTGGTAATATCTAGGATGATTATGGGTCTGAAAACATTTCATACAGTCCAGCTTCAATTGGTTTCTACTTAAAACCACAAAGCAGTTCAACCATTATGTAAGGCACTTTGGTTTTAGAGTTTCTTGCCCAGTACTGCTACACTATTATTATTGTCTAAATGGTGACAGCACTGAAATTTCCTGACAAAGCTTGGGGGCTTGCTACAGTAGGCATTTTATAAAGACAGGGGAAGATTTGGTCCCTATTCTGATTAATAATTTAAGCACTACCTGCCCTCAGTAAGCCAAACCTGATTAACCTTAATGATTTTTCATTTTTCATAGGGCTAGGAGAATAACAAAGCCCAACTTGAGTTAGATCAATTGGATGCAAACAACTTCAATCTTCAATCAAAAAAATCAATCTTCACCTCAAAAAAACCCTTAACTAATGCACATACTTCCAGAGGATTATGTCTCTGCCAAGCTTTGCATGTCAAATGTCAGCTGTATTTCGTTCAATTCCTACCTAAAGATGTGGTGAGTGGTTGGGGGCAGTTGTGGGGAAAACTGTTTCTTCAAATCATTCCTTCGTAAGTCACAAAATGCTGCCAGCATCCTGCTCAGACCTGCTCAAGAAGATGCATTTTTATGAGGGAATGAGCAGAATTTCAGTCCCAAATGCTCCTGTTTCAAGAAGATGTAGAGAGTGAAAGCAGGGGATTATGCTGGAGACATCTAGACATTCCACTGCAGTTCTCAGTCCTCTCTTGTGCATGAATGCTGTTATTAACACCCACCTTTTCACATACTTCTCAATTTGACATGCACCAGTTTTTTTCACATCAACTGAAGGAGACACCAGTGGATAAAATTATCCAATGGCTGGAAATTAAACCCAGACAAATGAAAACTGGAAATGAAGCACGTGTTTTTAACAGGGAGGGTGATTAAACACAAGAACTGATGGAACATCCATCTCACATCTCCACATTAGGATGGATTCCTCTTGCAAGTCCTACCACAGTCAAATAGTTGTCTGGGGCTCATTACAGAAAGAACCTCACGAAATTTCCATTATCTCTTAAATGTGGAAAATTAGACTAACTTATATGGTAGCACCTGCTAGAATTAAAACACTACTGTCTTCCATTCACAGAAGGTACTTCCCTTCTCTTTCTGCTCATAATTTATCTCTGTCTCACAAATATTTCTACTCTTTTCTCCCACATGTTCTCCAGAGCTACACAGCCAGTACTCCTGAGCAGGGTCCCACTTATCCGCGTAATTCTCTGGGAAAATCAGACTGACACACCTTTCAATGTATTGCCTTCTCATTTATATAATGTTCAAACTGTGTTTCTATTGTCCTTCCTTCCTTTTGATAGCTCCAAAGAGTTTGAGGATTATTATTGTTCTACTGGGTAACCAACAGGTTAGCAGAACATTCTTTCCATCAGATCTGGCATCCTTAAATTCCTATTATAAATTTAGAAGGCTTTCTCCTAAATTAAACCTTGATCTATAATATCTAAAAGGTAAAACAGTGTGCATTTTAACAACTAATTTTTTTTTTTTTTTTTCTTCAGCTAAGGGAAATCTTTATTTACACTGGTTAAGGATCTGGCTGTGAGATTATTGTGTTCACATGAGAAAACAGTTAAGTTTGGGAAAGCAAAGCCCTTCTGAGATGTCCAGCTTGTGTCCATTCTTTAGTTTCCTTCCTTTTGATGGCTTTGACATTTAGGTTTTTTCCACAGGTAAGGGAAGAATAGATGCACTTATTCCTTTAACAGCTAGATCCTAAAAAAACTAAGGTGCAAGCAATCTATATCAAAGAATGAAGACCAAGAAGTGATACACAAGGCAATAACCACATGGGAAAATGACTTCATACTGATGAAAAAAATACTTGGTGCCTACCAACTAATTCATGCCAAAAAATAACGAGGGATTTTATTTCATTCCTAAAGATGGCACTGAAGCTTCTAGGACAGATCCTGGCTTCCCAAATCACCAGTTGGTGTAAAAATGCTCCAGTTGTGTCAATGCCCAGCATTTCCGATGCCCCGTTTCTTGCAGTTTGCTGTTTTTGGTTTTAGATTCAAGCCCCAAAACCTGGGCCTCGTATTTGAAGGCAGCCTGGGACACCCCTGCAGCACAAAGGGAAAAGCCTGTCATTTTCTCAAGATGTTTAGTCTGTCATGCTCTGCAGTTTTACTTCACCCACAATAGACTTGACATTGACCCGTCAGGGAGCAGTGCAGTCTATTTAACCTATTTGAAACCTGAAGTTTCACATGAAATTAACAAAACCAACCCAAACCCTACCAAACAAAAGAAACCAAACCCCAACAAGCATGCAAACAACAACAAAAAAACCACCACTGAAAATAAATACAAACCACAGCTAACCAAGCACAGCAAACAAACCCACTGAAACAACCAAACACAACAAAAAGAAACCGAGTAGAAAACAGTAACTGGTCAAGTGCTGTCCACCTGTCAACTATTATTTTTTTTTTACTGCTTTTCTTGAAGCTTAGTGGAATTCACTCCAAAAAAATCTGTTTCCCTGCTAGATGACAAACATGCACAAACTTTTTTTTTTTTTCCCAACTTACAGAAGTGTCAGCAAAGATAAAATTGCTGCACGTGCCCCTGCCAGGGGTGGGATTTGTGGACTCTGTAGCAAATTGGTTTCTGCTTGCTGCCACCACCTCCAGTGCTTTACTGCATATCAAATCCAAAATAATTTATGCCATAGCCATACCCAGTAATATTTCAGGCATCTGACTTGAGAGTAATGGGCACTTTGCCTAGCTGAGGCATAAGTAAGGGCTTGAGGGATTTGCCCCAGCATAGACAGTCCACAAACGATACAAAGCCAAATCAGAATTTCTCTTTCTTGTGGTTTTGGGCTCCTGTATTCAATATTGGCACGTCAGTTCATGGCACTTTTATACCTCTAGCTGCTGGCTTACAGAATGTATACAAAGTTAAGATTTAACTGCTCCTCTTTCATATTTTATTGCAAATAAAACTCCAACTGACATGATTAAGATATTTACTCAGGACAGAAGGAATTACAAATGAAGACAGACATGAGCACGTGGAACTCAAAAAAAGCTCCTCTGCATATTGAGAATTGTGGTCTTCCTACAAAACACAGAAAAGATTTGAGGAATGAAACTTGCATTTTCTTACACGTACCATTAGGCAAACTGATGTCTCCAACATGCCATGCTCAAGCTACAAAGCTCTGCACTGCCTCCAAACATCCTTTTAACTCATACCAAATTCACCTTGTCATCTACAATAGCTAAAAATAAGATATTTTTTTTCCTCAGCAGTGAATACAAGAAACAGCTACTCTTTCTATTTAAAAATAACTCACTTCACATGCAATATAGTTCTTTCACCAGAGGCTGAAGTGGAAATCATGTTGTCATTAGAAAGTAGTTTTTCCTTTTATTCAAGCACAATAGTTCTAATCCGTTTCAAGGGGATTCCCACTTACTATGGCTCACTTTCCCTCTACCTACAGCAATAATCTGGTTTTATTAACTTTTCTGATGTAACCACTTTCCTTTAAATGCAAGAGTGTGCTGGTACTGACCAAAGCTGTATCATCCACAGCCTGAACTCCTGAAATGCAACTCAAAAGTGCACAGTAAGCAGAACAGGATCTGTCTTAATATGGTACCTAAAGGATATACTTTTAGAAGGGTAATCTAATGAATAAAGAGGGGGTAAAATACAACAGATGCAGTTTACTTGTTAGCCCAATCTAAGTACCTTCCAGCTGAATTGCACTTTGAGGTTTCTTTGAGCCAGGATTAGGATGCAATAGCAACTTCATCACGTTTATTGCAGGCTTTTTAGAGCAAGTGACAAAAAGACAACTTTCCAGACAAGCCTTGCTACTGTAAGTAGCACCCTCACCCTTACCTCCACCCTAGTGTGCTTACAGCAGTGTCAGAAACAAGACAGATTTTAGCAGTTTCTCTACAGACACAATGGCAAGGAGATGGGATGAAGGAGAACTGGCTTTCACTGCTCTTTGCTCAGTCTTCTGTTTAGCCCTGTAGCTGAAGCATGCAGTGTTTTCTGAAGAAGAGAAAGTTTGAACTCTTTTTAAAAAAAAAAAAAAAAAAAAATTTCTGGTGTCATTTTTTTAACTCCAAAACACTATGCTGCATCCTCTCAAATTAGTGAGCAAGAGCAAAGCTACGATTTCAGGAAAGCACAAACTGAATTACTGTACATGATGTATGCATCACTGACCTGGAAACCCAGCCTTCCATTTCATCTCCTCCTGTACTTCCACACTGGCTACGTGCTTTGAAGGCTTGTTTAATGCAGCACACTAGGAAATAGAGAGCTGCTTAACATCCCCCTGCTCACGTTTCATTCCCTCTACAAAAGTGAATAGGATTGCTACCTTTTGAGAGGGCTGTGTTTTAAAAGAAAGTGCAGGACCATGAGGATAGATCTCATATCCTGGAAGCTTAGTTTAAATCTGTTACTTGCTGCAGTGAATATCATCATATAAACATTAAAAACATTAATTCAGAATCACTGGATTCATTAACATCCAAACCAGCCACACTCTCTAATCCTTCATCACCATGCCCATCACAAACAACTTCCAGCATGTATTTTTACTCACTATTCATCCTGACAAAACACAGTATGAAATCTGAGTCGTGGCTTTGGTTTTCCAAGCTGACAAATATCCTCCAGCAGCAGAATCCCCCTTGGCGCTCTCACTTGATCCTCACTTGCCTGTCAGGTTTGACAGGGTGTAATGAGGAGCCAAGATGCTACAGTGGGTGAATCCTGAAGGGAAGAAAGTTCACAGAATCACATTGATTGCTATCAGGGACAACACCCACCAATAGTGCTGAACCCATCTTGAAAGGAGCTGTTTCATCTGTGACTGGAATGCAGCCACAGCCAAGGTGGAGCAGCATGTAGGCTGCAGCTGAGGCTCTGTCACCACAACATCAGCCTCTGGTTTAGGACTGACACTGAAAGGGACAGAGGATTTGAACAAGACTGGGACAGAGAACTAGTGGAGCAGGAAGAAGGAATGTGGAAGCAGGGATCAAAACAGACTGGAGCTGTAAGAAGGTGCCTGGAATGAGATGCCTACCTGGGCTGGAGAGTGGGAGAGAGGAGACACAGACAGCAGCAACAGATGAGGAGCCTCTGTCCCTGTGGGGCACAAGGGGGGAGTGGAAAACTGCTGATGGAGAAATAATTGGAGGACAGAGAGAAGAGAGTAAAAGATCCATCTCAGAGTAGCAAAGCTAGTGAAAGTCCCAGGACTGAGTGGCTCTGCCATCAACATCCAGCATCAAGCCAGGTTCACGTGGCTGTCCAGAGCCTGGAATGCCAAAACCCACCATGAGTGACAGAATGGAAAGCACAGGATAGCAGGTCATGGGTATCCAGACTACACACTGCAGCCTTGCCTGAAACATTAGGTGACCTGGAATGCCTACAAAGTCAGAACACACTATTTTTATTGCTTGATTCTTCAGAAGTATGGGTGCTAGAATTAGCCTGGGCTCTGTGAAGCATCAAATCACTTCTGTATTTCCCAGGGGGTTAAACTGTAATTAAATGACTATTTCTCAGAGCCAGACAGGTTCCTGAAGTTGTCTGCTCAAGATTTCAGCAATTCAGCAATGATTTCATGAACAAAGCACATGGCATGTATTGCACACAAGGAGACTGGAAAAAGAATTTTACCAGATAATCATTCAGATAATCCTAAAATAATCTTTTTTTCATCCACTCTTCCTGACACCAAATATGCAAGAGGAGGATGCAGCCTTAACATACTGCAGCAGACTAAATATTGAAATAAATGGTGCAAGCAATTTAAAATGAAATGTAAGAGCAAAACACACAGCAAAACAAAACAGACTGTGCAGCCTTATGCTAACTGAAATAAACCACTTTGCAGGGATACAACATTACAAATACATTCAGTGCTTCAACATATGGTGGAACAGAAAAAAAAAATCTATGTAATGAAAATCAGATGTCTCAGTTTTCTGGTACCAAGTGCCCAGGCACACAACTCATGGGTGCTGTGCAGGTGTGGATTTGGTTCCAAGGGAAATTCAGGGCTGTTCACTTTTAACATGGACAAGCATCTGTCTCTTTCTCAGGTGTTTAAGAAACCTACTGTCAACAGCCAAGGTGATGAGGAGACATTTTCAGTGAGACAGCAGAGGAATGATGAGTGCAGATCCTGTCACTTCCTAACAGGATTAGGGGCAGATACATTCCATGCGTCTCTCTGAAAGTTAATCCTGATGTGTGATCCTTTTTTGCCTTCCTAAAAGGCAAAAACCCCTTCCATAAAGCAGATATGCAAGGTGACGTCCAGCCCTTTGCACAGCACACTGTTACAGTGATTTGAAGCCTGGGCAATTTAAACAGCTGGCAGTTTGCAATGCAGCCATCACAACACAGTATCCTGGCTTTAGCCTTTCCATTGCCCTTAGATGTGCCTGTTTCCTTACACTGCTGCACTCTGAGCTTTATTCCAAGAAAAGTTTTTCATAAGAAACTACCAAACAACTCACTTGGTGTAAAATCTAGAAGGAAGGCTGTGGAAAGCCAAGTTCATAACACCTGACCAATCAAACTGAAAAAATAAAAAATATGTGAAAGCCACTGGCAGAACTGATTATCCTGGGATGCTTTTTTGCTGGCATACTGAACAAAGAGACATCCTCCCCTCAGCCCTCTCTGAGCAAGTGATAGCCTGCCTCTGCTCTGTGTAATACCTTCTGTTGTTAGGTACTTCCAAATCAGTAGTTTCCATTTTCAAGAGAGGCTGTTTCTGGTATGAAATGGGGAAGGCTGGGCTAAAAGCTAATTCAGTCTCACTCCTACGATGTGGCATTTACACAGCAGAGTGCACCAGAGAACAGACCTGGTTCATCCAGGTATCCTCTTCCCAGCAATCCAGAGTAGCTATTCATATGCACGCACCAAGCTCATTGTAAGAGAGATGCAATTCAGTTCACCCTTTCATGAAACCTCTCAACCTAAGTCCTGCATCCTGAAAGGCACTGGGAAAGGTCAAAAAATAAGCATTAGACAGCAAATCTATGTTTAATATACTTCTGTGAAAATAGAACATTTGGCAAGCAGGGATTTGCACTATAAATAGCAGAGTATTTGGCACAAGAGTTAGGACAAGCATAAGATAATTTGAATTCCTACTCACAAAGAGTGCAGTCCAACTTGCTACCACAGCTCAACTGACCAAGATCACTGAGTATATAAGAATATGAGAGAGATATGAAGAACATGGTAAAGCTATCAAGAAGATAAACTTTAGCAGCTATGAGGCAACAAAAGAATCTGGGGATCAGCAATCTTCTGTATTGGAAAAGTATGTTAAGCCTGCTGTTAAGGTAATATGCTGATAGTTAAGATGCTAATACAGGAATTAGAAGGCTCTAATTTTTTTTTCTCATTTTTCAACGGGTGTCTCCATCTTCTTCCCCCACACCTGTGAGCCCTGTGACAAATTCTCCCCAGCCTGACCCTCCCTCCTGCCTACCCTTGCAACACTACCGGCCTTTTTTGGACTCAGACTCTCACTGAAATGATGTCATGCAAGTACTGGAAGGGATAAAAAGCCAAGCACTAGGCACTAAACAGCAGAATCTCTGCTTGCTATAATCTAGCAAAAACCATAATGATATCCTTTCTGGGGAAGGAAACACATTGGTATGACTACCAAGAACAGCACAAGAAACAACTAGCACACAGAGAATGTGACATCAGTATTTTTTCACAGGTTCAAAGCATTCACCTTTCTAAGCTCAGGGGCTGTAAGTATAGGACTGCATGGAAGGCACCAAGTCAGACTTTGTCTCCTACCTGAGGACTCTGCTGGGCCTTGGGTAAATTGGAAAGAGAGCGAAGAATCAAGGAAACCAAACAAGGAATTAACCCCATGGCTATCCCAGAATGACAAAGGCCCAAATGCAGCTCTCAGATATCACAAGACAGGAATACTTGTCCTCAGTTGGATGGGCTACAAATTATTGCTAATGCACAAGCTGTCAGCAGGAAGCTTTCACTGCCATATAGATAAGGATTGGCAGGAATACCAAGATTGCTACAGTGCCAAGACAGCTTTTTAACACTTCAGTAAATCCTGAGGAAAAGCTTCATCTGAAAATAACTTCAAAACTGCTTTGTTATGGCCTATATGGGAACTGCAACAGAGGAACTAAAACAAGTTAGTCCTCAATCTTAATCTAACTGAAGTGAAAATTGAGTTAGATTTGGAAGCAGATGTATCCTTTGCTAATTGGGGCTTGTTTCAAATGCTGAGAAGGAAAACTGCAGTGACAATGTGGCTGAGCACTCCTGGAACAGGAGGAGGCAGATGACTGTGGCCAAGATGTACAACAGCACTGTACACACCCAGCATCCATGCCAGTGATTTCCCTCCTGCAGAAGAAAAGGAAAAATCTGCTTCGCAGAGGAAAGATGGATGTTATGTGAAATAGATGAGGCTATTACTGAACATGAGATTAAAAATGGAAGGTTATTTTTGAAGAAATTAGTATGTAGAATAGTGTGGTTGGAACCCGTTTCATTGGGGCTTTGCATCATGTAACACAACAGCAAGAGAGAGCTGAAAAGAAAATAATCACCTGTCCCATGATCCTACTGCTGGAGTTACTAAATCCATTAAAAAAAAAATAAAATAGAACAAACCCCTTCCAAAAACCAAAACACAAAAAACCCCAAACACCAACAATCCTGTAGTAAGGCTCATGCATGGCAGGATAGTGATGCTGGAAAATGCTTCTGTAATCACACTGAAGCACCTCCAGTGCTGAACATACTGCAGAGAGGATGTCAAGCCAAAAGTCTCCTTTTCAGAATCATATTTTTACAGCTAAAAAATCTGCAGGCAATTTGACCACAACAAACCAAACAGAAGCCAGAATCTGTCATCCTGCATTGGTCTCAAGGACACACCTCTGGGCCAGGCCTCCACATTTCTTGGAGCAGAGGAGGAAGGAGAGCAGCACAGAGGCTGCTTCTGCAGGGGCTGCTTCCTCACATTTGTGAGAAACATACCACTTAGAAGGTATTTTCTGAATAAGGTTTGAAGCCGTCTAGAAAAAGAATCATCTTCTTTTGTCTTGATTGGGGTTTTTTTGTTGTTTGGGTTTTTTCCTGCAACAACCTTTACCTGGAGGACACACAGCGGGACCAGATCCTCCCAAGCAAAAGTATAAAGCAGATCAAAAGGGATCAGCAAAAAATTCAGAGATAAGAATCAAAACTACTTGCAGAGAGTTAATCCTCTCTGGTTGGCATGTCAGGTTCTGCTGGCTCACAAGACTATTTCCCACTGTTGCTTAGTATCAGTGATAGATGGAAATTTAAAAAATAATTTAAAAAAAGATATTACAAAGTTAGCCAAATCCCTGCTCTTCTTCAACAGAGATTCTGACTTTGAGGAAGGAGGTCAAATAGGCATCAGCCAGAAAACTCTACCAGACTCTGGAAAAGTGCTTGTGCAGCAAGCCTTTGGGAAGTCTGTTCCTCATGGTGCATCTGTATGGTTTGTTTAATGTGAACTGGTATATCCAATCCTTGATGCTAACTTGGTTTGTTTTTCTTTTCTGGTTTATTATCATCCCAGTTTAACTTTCACATCCTTTGCCTACAGTAAGCTAACCTCAACAATAACAGGATATGTACTCTAGAATTACTATGATGGGAGGGGAGGGGGGGAAGAGGAAAAAACTGCTTCACAAGTGACAAATTTACAACACTCGGGAAAAAAAAATTAATAAAACCAACAAAACCAACTAAGCAAATGACTGAAAAATCTCAGCATTAAGTGACTAGATTAACCATTATTCCTCCTACAAAGAGCCCTAGTGGAGCAACAGGTGAGAAGGGGGCAGCCACTTCACATCACTTGGTCTTCTGGAGCAGAGGAAGAAAAGACTGAGGAAGAAAAGAATTGAAATACCAGCCCCTGTCCTCACTTGAAATTTTGCTCATAACAACTCAGTTGAAAACCCGAGGAGCTCTAGTGACTTCAGATCTGAAGGCTGTATTTAAGCCCAGGATGAGTCACTTAGCTCTGGAATTCAGCGTGAGCCTTCAAAGCAATTGGAAAGAAAAACAGTTGAGCAATTGAAAGCATCAACTAATTCTTGTAGCTCCTCCTTTTCTTCAATTAGGGCTTTTTGAGAGGAGAGAAACTGCATGGGAACACCTCGACGAAAGTGCAATTTTGTTTTTCTTTGCCTGCCAATTCCCCAAACGGCAGAAACGCTCCAGGAGCAGAGCAGAGCGGAGGGAAGCTGTGTCCCGACGTGCCCGCTGCTCCCCGAGAGGCGATTAGGGCTGAAAACCTGTGTGGAAAGGAGAAGAGGGAAGGGGAAGGGAAAGGCAAAGGGGGGGCACAGGGGAAACACTCCCTGACTCTGCTCTGCACAGGGTTTGAGCTGCAGAGGAGAGAGGAACCGTGTCAGCAAACGCCAAGGCCATGTGCTACCTGCCAAACCGCACCTTAGCCTCCTCCAGCAGCAAAAAAACTGATCCCCTGCCTCATTTCTCTTACCTCACCAATAAAAGGCACGGGGTTTTTCCCTTATTAGGACAGTCTCCACGCTGTCAAATTCTGGCTCTCATAAGTGGCTTTTACAATATGTGCTGCACATCAGCACAAAAAGAAAGCAACTAATAAAAATAAAAGACAGGAGGAGAATAAAAGGGCTGAGTCCTAAACTAAAAAGGACAACATCAGCTTAGTTCAGGCTCCAGAATTTGGTCAGAGATTTTGTGAAATGGGGAATTGCAATTGGAAAGGATAATTGTATGAAGGCTAGCATTATACAAATATATAATTATAAACTTGGCCCTGCAACTACTTATAAGCAGCTTTTCTGAATTCAAGGAGAATTATTCTACTTCAGTGCTTGCATGGCTCAAAACAAATCAAACGTCAGTGCATGAGCACAGTGCAGAGAAAGGTTGGGGTAACTGATTAACAAAATAAAATACAAAAGGAGTGAAAAGTTATAATCAGTCACATCTCTTGCGTTTCAGTTATTTCAACAGTTGATGGAAGTTTTTTCTTGGATTTTTCAACGTAATATTTTGGATTATCTGGTTTACTGTGCCTGCATTATAAATGCATATATATATATGGACAGAAGAAAATAGAGGGTCTAAAATAATGAGCAGCTAATTTCCCTGGTAGTTTTGAAGAGTCTTGTTTTACTCTGAGTTGGGAATGGGGTGAATGAGGAGTCATGGGACTGCAGGCTTGGCAGGAAAGGGAAAGCCAGGGCTATGAAGCAGCAGGATGCAGTTGTCCCCCCATCCCAGACTGGTGCAACACCTACGCCAGCAGTGTGGCTGTGGAGGAGCTATCTGGATTTAAGATCTGCACTAACATTGAATTTTCTGCTTTTGCTGAAGCAGAAGAGAAAAGCCTTGTCAGAATGAAGTGATATGGAAAATGTTCAGGGCTGTTTTATTTTAGTAGAGCCTGAAACAAGAAGGCAAATACTTCATCCATGTTTAGTTTGGGTTTTGGTTTTTGTTTGATTTTTTTTTGTCAACTTGAATCAAAAGATTAATAAAAAGAATAAGATAATGTTTTGTTCCAAATATACTGCAAAGACACAGCTCAGTAATTTCTTTTATGTGTAAAAAAAAAATAAAAAAAATAAAAAGTATTTCCTCTTGTTATCATTTAGACAAAACTAACTTCAGAACCCTGTGGTGAACGCCCAGACTAGTTCTGCTCTGCCCCGAGCTCACCCAATTTTCCCAAAATTCACCTTTCTAAATTTACCTTTAACCAGAAACAATTCTCACAGCTCATTTCAGGTATTTGGATTCACAGACAGCAATGCCAAGTTGAGTCTGGTATCTCTCAACATTGTCCTGACTTGACCCAAGGGCTGGGCAGGGTGAAGAACTGACCTCAGGGTTTTCATTAAAATCTCTGGCATCACTTCTCTGACAAAATGTTAGAATTTTGATCCTCAAGAGTCAAGACTTCAGACTCAGGTGGATGCCCAGAACTCCATATTCCAGAAGGAAGAGTGGAAATGAAAATGAGCAGCATTGATTTTTGGAGCAGAATTAACCCAATTCCAGAATTAACCCAGTGACACAAACGCTGCTGATGCCCATGGAAAAGCATCATCTTCACCTCTTCTTCTCTCCTAACAAAATTAGCTGATTATCAACCCTGAACATCCAGTCAACAAGCAGAAAAGGTAACATTCAACATGACAAAAATGCTGTGGAGGAGTGAACTTCAGCAACCAAACTGCCCAGGGTCTGCAAAGTTTCTAACAAAAATTACCATTTGTTGGGACAAAACATTCTACCTGTTGACAGAGTTGGCTTTTGCTTAGGAATGTGCATAATAAACAATTCAGTGTCCAGCCAAGTGAACCAATTCAATCCCTGCACATTTATTAAGTACTCTTTATACTTTCAGGCCAACCAGAAGGATTTCTTGTCTACGATAAGAGCTTCTGCTTTTAATTTCTAGTGTATCAAATGCTAACAAGATTACACGCAGCTATTTAGCAATGACAACATTTGGTACAAATGCTGAGTACACTGAGAGTAGCTTCAAACAATGCAGCTCAAATGATCCTACCGAGGGGCCATGAGAGGACATTTGCAAGAAGTTAGAAATCACATTGCACCTCCTTCAAAACAGGGCAATAGCAGCCCCCTCTTTTTCCCTGGAGAGTCTCCAGAGAGTTAAACTAGAAGGATTTT
The DNA here is from genome assembly GCA_024611195.1 of Ceyx melanurus. Classification (NCBI taxonomy): domain Eukaryota; kingdom Metazoa; phylum Chordata; class Aves; order Coraciiformes; family Alcedinidae; genus Ceyx; species Ceyx melanurus. The sequence continues at coordinate 35,917 of JANHGL010022221.1, forward strand.
AATACTCCTTCCCTTTTCCCTTTGCAATCCCTTGAGAAGACACGAGCACTTGGAGTGATTATTACATATTACATTATGCCTGAGCATGGGAAGAGCAGCATTTCATCATCTATTTCACTGAACAATGGTTTGGAGAAACCTTTGTGGGTCGTGCTAAAGGTGGCTGCCCCACTTTCAGTCTGAGGTCATGGAGATGTTTCCTAAAAGGGAATAAATCCATGGTTTGGCCACACCTTTGATTCCTCACCAAAGAGAGCTTTGTTCTTCTCAAATATGTTCCTGAGAGTCTTAACAAAAGCAAAGCCATGTCTGGTTATCAAGGTGTCTGTTCCTGTTTAGAAGCTGCTACAGGACACGTATCTCCCAAGATTCAGGAACAACAGTATAGCAGCTAACCATTCTTCAAGAGAAAAGGATTTATTTTTTTTTCATTTGGATATAATTTGACTGATTTTAATGAACTCACTTCACATACCACAGTTGTGGGTGCTACAGCACACACAAGGTCACCTCCAGCACACACAAGGTCACTCCTCCATCACACACCCAACTCTTTGGAGAGAACACCAGGTTTGAGTTAATATTCTGCTGATTCCCTCTCACCCCAAGGTGACTGCAAAAGAATCTCAGCAAGGATGTGCAATGATTTCTAGTTGAAACACAGCAGTCTCTGCTATCTAGCTAAACCAGCCCCAGTGCAGACCAGTGAAAAGGGCACCTCAGAGACTTCAATGTGGGTCATGTACTTCGGGCCAGCTCCCCACAGTAGGTATCAAGAGTCAAGTTCTCCCCCAATTCCATCAGCACAGGCATATTTTAAAGTGACCAAATCTCACTCACTCAACCCTTTTCCCTTCCTTGCTTTCCCCTCATGCAACTGTGTGCAGAGAACTTGGTGCTCTGGCATAACCATTCTCCACTCCAGTGCAGCAGTTGGGGAGGACTGGGCACCGTGGCTTGCAGCTGGACTTCACCAAGAACCAACACAGAACAGATTCACTTGACAAGCTTTTAATCCAATTGTTTTTATTACCCAAATTCTGAAATCTCCATGAAGGATTTCAGATTCCTGGAAGGGACTTGTTGGAGGGGCTGAGTTTCAGGAAATCTCCGAGCTCCCTCTCCCTCCAAAACACAGGATTTCATGCCAGAAACTCCAAAAACAGGCACCCAGAAAGCCTACCTGCTTTTCAAAACCTCTCTCAAATTAAACAACAAAACAAAACAACCCTGGTATAAATAACAGTATTTTTAAAACATTGTGTCATTTCCCACCCCTCAATATATCAAAAAGAAAACCAAAACGACATCACAGAACCCACTAAAGCATATCATTTATTTGGCAATATCACCCAGGTTAATTGATTTTCTTTTCTCACTTCCCTCCCACATTCAGGGATGAACATGCCATGTGGACTTTATTTAGTGAATTAAGCATTCCAAATTATGCAAAAGCTTTCACATGAACTATGAAACTTCTCCAAGCTTCCCATTAACAGAACTCTGATAGCAACCAGTCCTTCCAACACATACTTCTGCCACTGAAGAAAGCAACTGAAATTCTGCAACCCAGGTAAGAGAAACACAGAAATGCATCAGAATTCTCCTTGAAACAATAGAGCACAACACAGGAAAGAGAGGAGCAAAAGAACCTGGTCTGAACGCAGCCCTTACTCCCCAGCTCTGCCACCTCCCCGACTTCTTACACCCTCCTGTTCCCCTTCCCATCACCCAGCACTGCCCACACAGCACCAAACGGCTGAATCCCTGCAAATATTGCAAGAAACAGGCAACTCACTTGGAAAGGCTTGACAAGCTCTGCCTGCAGTATGATCTGCTGAGCATGTCTGCAGCGTGTGAATCAGTGCGAGCTGCTGCCAGCTCCGGGGAGCAAATGGCCGGGTGATCAGGGCGGGGAGTGAGATAATAAAAATGCCATTATCCTTTCAGGCATGCACGACTCATGGGATGCTCTTTCCACCCCACAGGTTAACCATTTGGTCGGTGAGGTAACGAGGCTATTTGCCTATTGTCAAGCTCATTATCTATTTTGTATCCTCCTCCCCTCCCTCCACCCCCACCCCCGGCTCTGTGATCATATGATTTCTTTTTTGTTGTTGTACTGTATTCTCTCTAATAGATCCTCTCAGTCACAGAAATTCCTGCAGGTTTCTCAGCTGCTCCAAGTGCCCAAATGTGGTAAATGCTGGCTCCCCATTCAGCTGTCCCAAGAAGTGCTTCTCTTTAGCGAGCTTGTCTGAGCAGCCTGAGCGCTGCAGAGGTGCTTCACAAGCATCTGCTTGTAGGAAAGGCACATTCCAGCCTGCCAACAGATGAGAGGATCGAAATGTAAAACAACGGTCAAGGAAACACTCCTCCTTTTTGGTCGTAAATCATTGCCTAAGCGTTTTGGAGGCACTTGCATCTTGTGAAAGGTCAAGCTGGATCAGAGAGCTGGGGAGGGGTTGCCAAACAGGAGCAAAGCATGGGAGGTGGGAAGTATCTGCAGTCAAGGTAAACCCATCTTGTGTTTAGCAAAGGGATTAAAAACAGGGCTGGAGCTAAATCCAACCTAATAGACTCTCCTCGCTGTTCTGCCATCTAATCCAGTGAATGAGGTAGGAACCAGAAATGCAAAGGTAGTGATTGAAATGAAGGCAGCAGCAGTTACACGATTTCACGGGCTTGGCTCTCCATCCCCTTGAAACCCACACATGAGAGTAAAGGCAAAGAGCTTAGGGTGCAGTCCTGCAGCCATCCCACTCCGGGCTCTGACCCTGTTCTGCCTCAGGCATGACAAGAGTGGGTGTGGATGGAGGAGAACTCTGCAGGGAAATCTCTCCTGGAGCTCACCCTGCTGTGGGAAAGGCTGTGTGGGTTTAGTGGGTGGCACTCTGCCCTTGGGGTGAGCACTGGGGCAGTTCTCTCCACGCTAAGCCATGGAGGAGGCTGGATGCCCAAAGGGACAGCAACCTTGATGGGTTTGTTTAGGAGGTTTTTTTCCTCAAAGCTTGCAAGAAACTGCACTTTGCTTGGGGCAGTGATGGTCATTCACCTTCTGCTCAAATCCTGCAGGCAATAACTGAGGGGTTTTTCCTTTCCTTCCCTTTGTGGAAAGGTAAGTTATGGGCTTTACTGACAGGTGAATGACTCCCATGCACAAGGAAAGACCAATAGTGCTTACTGCAAAGGGAGAAAAACATAAATTCCATACCTGTGATTGCAAATGAGACGAGGGTGCAACAGACAGGCCACCTCTGGTTCCTTTACCCTGGCCTCCAGGGCACGTTAGGCAGCACAAATGTGTACAGCCCTTCAAAAATGCTGCTGAGAAGGGAGTCCTATTTACTCTTCCTGGACAAGACATTTCTACTGCTGGCGAATTACAGCAGCAGAATTCTTCCCTCTGGAAGAGCATTAGTTAAACAGATTGGATTGCTGTTCTGCCAAAACACACATTTTAATCAGATAGAAGAGTTGGTATTTGTGGAACTGTAAACTCAGTTCCAAGGCAGCCTACAGCATTTTAATACAGATTTCTGTTTACTACTGCGTCACAGAAACTTTTTTTTCCAGTCGAGTGAGTTCTACACTCTTTTCAATCCATCCTAGAATGACATTATTGTAGTGCTCACAAACGAAACTGCTTCCATGTGACATAGAAATAAAAGCAAATGGACTGTCCTCTAAAACATTACACTCTACATCTTCAAAGAATTGTTCCAGATTTTTCAGAAACCTTCCTCTACTGTCTCTAGAAGCCAAATCTGACCTAGGTGTTGGGTCGTGAGGAGCAGGAGAAACCTTTTGGGCTTGTGGGAGACCCCAGACCCATTTTTAAATGCCCCCCCTTAGAACAGGACAGTCAGAGGAATTCAAATTTCCTTTTCTTTGCTTTTCCAAACAACGTTTTGCATTATGAAAGTCTGGAGAGCTTCACTCTAAATGAGACACACTTATGCACACAGCCTGGATTTTTATTTGGAGCAGTGCTTCCAACAACAAATTGCATCTTCTTGCTCTTATCTCCACAGCACTAATGATAACAGACACCATTTGCCTCCTGATGGGGCAATGAGCAATGCTGGCCACACAAAGTCTTTCCTCAACACACATGCCAGCTCTGTCTGCAAATGAAGAACTGAAGATGAATCAAGTGAGCAAAGCCCAGTTCCAAACAGCACCAGTCTCTGCTCAGCTGTCTGCAAGCTTAATCTAAGAGAGTGCCAAGCACTCCTGTTCAGTTGGGTGCTGACCTGTCAGCTCCAGAAGTTTCTAGCACTGCAGAACTGGTTCCCCTGGAAGAGGTTGACATGGCCAAGCTCTTGCCATGCTTGCAACCCCTTTGAAAAGAAGTGACAGCAGGATCTGAGCAAGTTATAGATCCTTGCACTTCCCAACCCCTTTATTATTTTCAAGACAAATGTTTGTTGTTTACTTTCTTCAGAAAGTTAACAGAGAGGGAAGCTGTCAGTGTGCTGTGGCCCTGGGGTGAAGATCCTGCATATGGAGCAGGAACAGGCAAATCACCTCCCCTGGATCATTTCACATGGGGATCTAAACCATGAAAAATGATGGAGGTAAGAGATGCATGTCTCAACCTGCTTTCCTTCAATGTCCTGATGTGCAGAGATTATTACTTGGCTCGAGGGCATCAAAACCCCTAAGGAAGTGACCAGAAAGAGAAAACACTGTTAACAGACACTAAGTAAATGAAGTCACTTGAGAGGGGTCATTCACACCCATGAGCTCAAGTTATAAGGCTCTTGTAGAGCTCATTACAACAATAAAAGGAACTATAAGGCCTTTCCTAGCTTCTCAACATTAAAAGCAGCAAAATGAGGAGGAGGGAGACATTAAAACTTTCCAAAAGGCAATTATTACTAGGAGTTTCCAACGTCTATTCATACTAACAATAAGAATGTCCAGAGTTCATCCAGAGAGCCACTTAACATTTTGTTTGTTATTCTTCCTTTAGCCATTCCTGTATGTAGAAGGTGGAGTTTTCAGTGAGCTGATCACAACAGCCTGTGCATCCTTTTTCTTTTGTGATTGTAGTGAACTCAGAAGCTGACAGAATCACATGCACCATCCAGACCATACCTTTCAGTATGCAGCCTGTTCCTCTCTCTACCTGTTTGTCAACAGTGGGTTTTCTGTGCTGCTCACAGTTCCTGTCCTGTTATTCAAACACCCTCCTGGGTTTTTAGCTTTGTTGTTGTTTTCAAATGGGCAGGCATGAAAAGTTACAGAAAGGAATCTGTTTCATTTTGGAGACAGCAAATGGCTCACCTGCAGTGCCTCTCCTCTGTGCCACCAGTCTGAAATAAGTAGGCAGACCTGGAGAGAAGTCTGCAAAGCCACTGGCATTTTGCAAGAGAAGCAGAACTCTGTTTTTTATGAAAATCTGTTCTAATGACATGAACATCTGCTCCTTGTTTGAAGAATATTTTTAACTATTCCCTCCATGGGAAAGAAAAAGATGCCACAGTGCCTTTCATGTTCTCACGGAACAGACAAACTCTGCTGGTTGGAGGGCTGTGCTGAAAGACCCCAGTTCTGAAACACCTCCCCTGCAGGGAGCTCAGTGTATGCATCTCACAGGGCAACAAGCATCTGCATTCCCCTCCTGTAACAGTGCTCCCTACAACACTGGCACGTGAGCAGGGACTGCACTGCACAGATTAACCCCTTGGCATATTAAATCATATGCAGCAGGTAAAGTCTGGCAACATAAGGTCCTGGAGTAAATCTCTTGAGTGCTCATAAAAATAAATCTATGCTCATAATGCTGAACTCTCTCATTTTTCTCAATCTCTCAGAGATTCTGCCATTTTCCAGTAGCAAGTCTTCCTCACTCTTACAGGGTCCAGTACAGAGAAGCCTTCCCACAGCTAGAACACCTATATTCCTCCCCTCACTGTTTACCTGTGCCCCATAGTTGTATTTACCTGGATGCCTTCAAACAGCAGCAGTGCCAAAAGCTTGAATGTGTTCAGTAAAACCTGTGAGCAATACTTAACCCATGGCAGTGGTTCTATGCATTAAAATACATATTCAGATTGGAATATGTAGGGTTGGCCATGTGCAAATTCATGGAGCCACATGCAAACAGAGTTTTCCTGCTCACACTGACACATTACCATGGAGTCTCAGCAGATGACAGAACTATTTGCACAGACAAGTTCTGCAGCACTGGGAATTCTGCAGCAAGAGGTTTGGTTTTTAATGACTGTCCTCAGATCTTAAGGTGTTCATATTATCCTGCTTGGAAAAGCTACTGACTGCATGTATGGCTGTAGCAGTAAACAGAACAAACTCCAAGACAAGTGGTAAAATGATATGCCAAGGAGAACTTCCCCTGTAAATTGAATATTGATTCGAATAAAAATATTTGCTGGTGTTTGCATTCTCTGTCAGTTCCTTATGGGGCAATGCACAATCCAGAAACAAAGCAGCATAATATTTCATGAGGGTGATAGAATATTTCCACCAAAGCATAGCTTTTGTTTTATGTCATGTTTTCACTGCTTTCAAATAAACATGAAGAGCCAACCAATAGTCCCCATATATCAGGATACAGCTACCTCCTGATCAACAACTGAAATGGAGGGAAGCTTTTGGAAAGGCTCCTCACTTCTCCTTATGCCCTGGCACTGACACCAGCAAGGCTCAGGCTCTGGTCCCCTCCTGCTCCCAGCAGAACATTCCTCTCCAGCAGCCAGCAGCAGCAGAAGGAAGGACCACCACCTTCCCACCCACTTCCACACCCCCACTTCTGTGCTGTATGCATGTCAGGGACACATGCCCAGTCTCACAGCAATACAGAGCAATCTCTTATTCTGGCTGGCAAATGCTACCATTGGCCATCTCATTTACAGCTGAACTGCAGCTTGCTTGGAGCAATAACTGCCAGGAATCAATTTCAGCTTTAGCAGTGCAAAGGACAGTGCTCACAGTCCAGAGACCTGGAACTGCACTTGCAGGGCTTCTGCTCACTGCCATGGAGATTATAATTTGCAGAGCCCCCAAAACAGAAAGCTGAGAAAGCTGCCAATGATGCAGAAGCAACTTCTCTCCATCCCAACTCTTTCTGGCAAGAGTTAATTTCAACAATGCTTTCAGCAACAGGTTTTATATGAAATGGTGTTATTTTTAATCCATTAACAGGCATGCTCCAAACATTACTATTCACGTTAGACTTAGACACAAAAACCAGAAAGAGCCACAATGTGGTGGGTGTGATACAAACACAGAGGAGAGATGCATCTCCAGCCAAAACAGCCTGTGCCTTGATTTCCCTGCTTAGTGGGCATGGGTGGAAGCCTGAGCCAAAGCTCTTGAACAGACACCCCAGTGAACTCACTGCAGGTGAAGCAGGGGGTCAGCTCATGGTCCCACCAGACACCAGGGAGAGCATCCACTGTTTCACTCCAGTCTGAAGCCATGGTCCAAACTGAGGTTGATCCTGCTCTGCACTGTTGTGTGAACACAAGCCCAGGCACATGGCTCTGGAGAGAAGAGCATTCCTGCTGCACCAAAAACTCCTCTCTTATGATACTCTGAATTTTACTGAAGAACAACATCCAAGCCCCTGTCAGCTTCCTGACTGCACAAACAACCCAATAAACTGCTAGAAAAGGCCATCTGAATTCCACCAGAGGCAGCACTCAGGATCTGCTGATGGCCCTTAGGTGCTTTGGAAGGGATTTTCCTTCACTATCTCCACAGGGATTACCAACTAACCAGCTGCTCCCAGGCACCTTCAGAGAACAATCAGTGTCAGTTTATTTAATAACTTTCAAAGTGAAACTAAAGTTCTTGTCCAAATCATGTCTCCTCTGATTTAATTAAAACACACCCCACATACTGCACTGCTCTGCTAATCATTAACAAAGCTAATTCAAGACAGAGGATGAGTCTTTTCTTTCCTTCAAAAGCCTCCAGCCAGTGGAAAACTGCAAAAAAAAAAAAAAAATTCAAAAAAAAAGAGCAGCACAGGATGATTTTTGTTAGAATGATCAACATGATGGTATGTTTTTACTCTACTCCTCCATTTCTAATCTGTATAGGAATTAATGTTAAAAGAGAGATGTGGCTCTTTGGTTTGGGTTTTTTTTTTGTTCTTTGGTTGGTTTTGGTTTGGTTTTAGTTTTTAAATTCTGAGGGTTTTTGTTTGTTTTGTTTGTTGTTTGGGGTTTTTTGTTGGGTTGGGGCTTTTGGTTTTTTTCTTGCTTGGCAAAATACCTTTCTAAATTTTCTAAATACTGCCTGATGTTTGCGTCAGTATGACAGTCATGGGGTTTGACAGGAATCAGATTGCTGAACCCACACTAAAATGCTTTGGAAATTAGAGGTTAGTTATACATTCAATTTCATTCAAATCCACTTTAACAAACTGGCAAGGAATGGGCCTGAACTGTCCTCGTTATCCCTTCACTTCTGTGCTTCACAACAGAGCTTTCTTCAGCATGCTAAACTCTGTCCTAATTTTTAGGCTCAATCCCAACTCCTGCTGTCTAATCAAGCTCCTGTCACCAGCCATTTGCATTTTCCAAGATGACCTAGCAAGCCAGGACATTTATTCTCCCTGTGTAGCAAGACTTTCCAATGTCTTCCAGGGGAACATAATTAGCAACATCTCATTAGAATGGCCACTTGAAATTTTAATTCACTAAAATGCTTCAAAAATATTAAAATAATGTTTCCCATAAGTATTTTTACAAGTATGAAAGAGATCAGAAGCATTTGTAGAAACTTGGCAGAGTTTCAAACACTTCTAATACTTCAGAACATTTTTTTTCTTTCACAAAAAAAGGTCTGCACTTTTTTCATCAGCATTCATTCACATACACTGGCACTGCTGTGAAATTCTGAGCTTCAAACCAAGCAAGTACTTTAAGATTGAGCCCTGTAGAAAGTAAGAAAAAAAAAAAAAATCCCTTCAGCTCCAAATCCTAAAATTTGGATCCTAAGAGCCTAAAAGCAGAATTGAAGTGTTAAACTGGATTTGTCAGTCTGCCACCAAGTTCAGCTAACTATTGATGAGATGTTCTGCAGTAAAACTTTGCTCTTATTTAATGTTGGAGCTATTAAAAAGACCATTTCAGACTCTACTAATCCTAGCAATGTCTGGGTTGGAAGGGACCTCCAGAGCTCATCCAGTCCAACCTTGATGGAGATAATAGAATCCTAGCAATGTCTGGGCTGGAAGGGACCTCCAGAGCCAACTCCCAGCTGAGAGCAGGGACATCTGCAACTAGAGCAGGGTGCTCAGAGCCTCCTCAAGCCCCACCTGGAATGGCTCCAGGGATGGGGCCTCAACCATCTCCCTGGGCAACCTGTTCCAGGGGCCACCATTCTCCTGGGAAAGAACTTCTTCCTTATCACAGAATTTCTCATCTAAACCCACTCCTTTCTCATTTAAACCCATTGCCTCTTGTCCTTTCACTCCAGGCCTTTGGAAACAGCCCCTCTCCAGGCTTTTGATCAGCTCCCTTCAGGTACTGGAAGGTGCCATTTAGGGAGTGTAATAAAGTGTGCAGAAAATCAACGAGCTTAGTGTGATCCTCCACTGGTATTTTATTCCTATCAGTATTATTTAAACACACATTCCTTTTAAATGCAATTCCTTTCCAAACACTAACTCCATCCACACCCTTCTATTTGAATCCCAAATACATTTTTTTAAACACATACTTCTCAAAAAACAAAACTTAGACAACATACATCTCCCATAACCCAATCAAATTATGGGATGTTTTCTTTCTCCATTCTTCCTTAGGAAGAAAAATATGAAAAATAATAATCTCTAGACAGGAGAATATTTTTATATTTACATTTTTGTAATTTACTAAATCAAAATAGGGACACTTCTGAAAACATTATAACCTTTTTTGGGTTTTTTTTTTCCTGTACAATCTTCCCAGAAAAAAAACCCCAACAACTTTCATTTATGATAAGGCACATCATGCAACATTACAAGGGATACAAAATTCTTTGGAGAAAGTCAAGGAAATGGGAGGAAGTCAACTGGGAAGATAATCCTGATCCTTAACTATGACCTGGCTACTCCTGGTAGCCAGGAAGAAATTCTTTACTTAGGAAGAAACCTTGAGGAGAAAGTAGTGAGGCACTGGAGCAGCCTGCCTAGGGAGGGGGTGGAATCACCAACCCTGGAAGTATTTAAGAAAGGAATTGACAAGGTGCTTCAGGACATGCTCTAAGAGCAGGAGTGTACGGGACTGTGTTTGGGGGGGGGTTTTGGGGGTTATTTTGTTGGACTCTATGATCTAGGCAGTCCTTTGCAACCATGATTATTCTGCGATTCTGTGACCATGACAAGGCTTAAGAGGTTAAATGCAGTTCTGAGAGGAGCACCATGAATTGTTGTTTTTATAAACTCTACCTTTAATTGAAGTAAGAGATAAAGAAAATGATCCTTTGATGGCTTTGGCTTTAGGCATTTTCTTATCAAGATGGCCAGGTTCAGAACCCACCCACCAACACAGCAGAAACCACAGCTGGCAAATGCTGCAGCAGAGGCATTTCCTGCATTCTGACTTGCTAGCTGAGGACCAGATGCTTCATGAGCCTTCCTTAAAAGCACAGTTAAAGGAGTGGGTGTTCTGAGTCTTGCCCAGTCTTGCAAGGCCCGTGTGAAGACCAGGGGGCATCCCAGGCAACGTGCTCAGCACCAAACAGGCAGTGGTCTCTCATTCTCAGGAGTTCCCTGCCCCACTGAGGGCCAAAGGACTCTTTCTGTTCCATCACCTGACAAGCTACAGTTTAGAACCTAAACCTGCTAAGTGAAGCAGTAGTTACAGTGATGTGCCAAAATATCACAATGAAAGAACAAACATTATCTTAAAACAAAAAGTAAACAGCAGCTGAAGGGCCTGGAGAGAACATTGTGGTTTATTCAACCTACAGCACACTCTACCTACGCTGCTTCCAACAAGTTACTTCCAGCTTTCTCTCCTATTATTTTTAATATAGAATAGGATAATTGCTTACATGACATTCTCCAGAATTAGTTTTTGCTCACATCTGCCCTGTGCCAAACTTGGCTCCTTCAATGCTATAGCATTAAAATCAAATAAAAATTAAAAAAAGGAAGCAAGAGTTTAAAATTCTTTAAGCACCAGCAAAACATTCAGATTCAGGCTCTTGTTCATGCCCTTTAAAGCCATTCTTTTAAAAATTGTCTGTGCAGCAGAGGCATTTCTCCTCCACATAAAAACTGTTGAAAAACAGGAAAAGGAAATTAATGCTTCCTTCAAAATGAACCACTGTTGGCAGTCTTGGGCCTTTTACTGCCATGCTCTCCTGGGCCTTTACCTTTGCCCATATTTACAAGATCCTGCACTTAATTTTGAGGTTAAACTACCCATGAGTATTGAAGGGAGAACTAAACCAAGCACTTTTACTGATGTCAAACACATTTTTTTTAAAACAAATTTTAAATTACCATCAAATTACAGGGAATATTATAAAGAAATGGAGCAACCAAGATCGTGTTTTCAGTACTTGAGCCAGAACTTTAAGAAATTTGCAACGTGTCCAAGTGTGGTTGCCCACACAGATGGCTTTGAAGCCACCAGACACATGTTGAAGGCAAGCTTGCCCAGGGAGAAGGTGGCAACACTGACATTTCACCATGTCCTGCAATCCAAAGATGCACACATCTACTTCTGCTAGTAAAGTGCTGGTAGTTTTAGAGGAGTACAAGGCTGGATTAGCAGGAGCAGAGGAGGACTCTAGAAGGCTTCCAGACTGTGCTGAAGTAGCCACTGCCATGGCACTGAGAACACGAAAGAATTCAGTGATAACCACACAAACTAATGCAAAAACACAAAAACCTGCAAAAAATCCTGCAGGGGCATTTTCACTTCCATGAGTAGAGTCTGAGTGCTGTGGATTCTGTTATTGCTGCGACCTCGAATGTTATGTAACTGCAGTCTGGGAGAGATTTTATTGCTGAAAAAAACTTCATAAAAGAAAAAACTTAAGCTACTAATGTTCATGACAGATGGGGGAAATTTGATCTAGTCACATTCTAGACAACAGAGAAAAGAGAAAAATGCTAAAATTGAATAAAGCCTCAGTTTCATCAGATAAGAAAGGCAAGGTAATTGCAGAAAGAAATCATTTGACTAAATCCCATAAAACAAGAAGGTGAGAAATATGGTCTTCTCCAGCAAGGCTGGACACATGACACCTGGGATCAGCAGGTGGAATCAAGATGCAGTCAGCACCAAAAAAGGTCTGGATGAGTTTTCCTGTTCTCCCAATCTCTTCTCTCTCATGGTCAGCACAGTGAGTGGGCTGTGCTCTGCCTCAGACAGAGCAGCCTTTTAAAACTGCAGGGCATGTGTACACATCTATCTGCATATTCACATGGCAAACACCAATGTCACAGCCAAATGAGCAGACAAAAACACACCCACAGTTCCCATGAAGTCTACAGCACTGTTTTACAAGCAGGGTGGTGGGTTCCAGGCCACAAATCCTCTCCTTATCTGCAGGGAAAATAAGGTAGGAAACACCCATCCTTCACCTCCAGAAACAGCATCCCCTCCCACAGCAGCCAATAGGATGCTCTGGGGCTACTTTATTCTCATTAACTGTGAGATTTTGCACACGTCAGTCTCTTTTAAGATTAAAAATAATCTTTAGGAAAAAAAATCAAGAAAGAAAGAAGGCCAGACCAGATTGCACAACTGTTCAGGGGATAGTGTGACTTTCTCTCAAAGGCTGCATTTTAAATTGTGCTGGCTTATCCCTGCTTTGCATCTGGCCCACAGTCTACACAGCACTTGCTCTCAAGTTAACACAGTATTTGACAATTTTGTAGACTGCAATTATTTATTGACTTGTGCGAGGACAGGCTTTGCTGAGGACCATATTTTTAACTTACACATGTGGTTCAGCATAATACTTTTTTTTTTTTTTTTTTGGTCCAGCATTAACTTGAGCATTGGTACAAGTAACAGCTCTCACAAACTTGCCAAAAAAAAGTGGAATACTTTCTGTGGGAGTATAAAATAGATTGGCCACTGTTGTTCTAACAAGCACATTAGTTCCATGTGCAAGAGAAATAAAGTGCTCATTCATTACCCAATTTGCAGTGACAGCCTAGTGAGATATCTCATTTACATTCTGATAGCCCCATGCAATTAACTGAATTCTCACCCAGTTGCAAAATACCAAAGCTAGCATTTTCCTTAAAAAATATATATAAACTCAAGTCTGGAGCAGATTGGCTGTAACCTTGAACCTTAAAGGAAATGAGAGGGGGAAAGAAAGCACCAGGAACACATCATAAGAGGGGGTGGGGACAAGCCTAATGGCACTGGGAATGGAAAATGTGGGCATTAAAAGAATTTCCTATTCTAAACAATGTGCAAAGTTAAAAATACCTTCTCCTGAGATTCTCCCCAGCATAAATACTCTCCATGGCTATTTATAGCTGTCTGGTAGACTCTGACAAGGATTTTTATTCCAACAAAGGCGCTGTGTGTGAGTGCAGGGCCTGATTAACAAACTATTAGCATGGAAAATGAAGGGCTCTTGCGTCAGCAGGCCATGCTGGTACCTGTTCCAGTGCCATCTAAACACAGCTTTCCTGCATCCTGAAAATGAGCAGCAAGTACTAAAAGAAGGGCAGAAAAAACCCAGTGTTTGGTACATTCATCACGAGCCAAATCCCCACTGTCCTAAAGGCCAAAAGCTCAGCACCTGCAAGGCAAGGAGCTGAGCTGAAGTGTGAAATGGCTCCACATCTCTGTCACCTCCCACACAAGAGCCCTGGGAGAACCCAAGGAGGGACCCTGCCAGGGTCCCCACACCAGCCAGGCACCACAGCTACAATCCTGCACCATGGAAACCACCTGGGGCAGAGGAATGTGGAGCTGCTCACCAGCAACTTGTCTCATGAAAGTGGCCTTAAATATATATTATTTTTCCTAGGGTGTTCTTCCACTTTTAAATCTTTTCACTAGTATTGGTCTTTGTAGGTGTGGGCTGAGAAATACATAGCACCTGTTTAATTTAGAAGAAAACAGAAGCTAAAGCATCACAGGTCTTCAGAAAGCTGAAGATGGGCATGTAAAAGCAGTCACTGGCTCACATGGAGTACTGCTAATGACTCCACAGTTAATTAGATGAGTTGTGACCACAGTTTGTGTTATTTGTAATTGCCTGACTGTATGTTCTGCCACTTCTCTGTCATAAGCTGTGCACACCCTGTTGTAATTAAGACTGTAAGAATTGTGGAGCAGAGGCCTTTCCCTTCACTACTTATGTGTATGGGACTTTGCAGAAAAGTTCTAATCATAAAGTTCAACTGATGTATAGCTCTCAGCTCAGCTTGGGCTTGGCTCCTTCAATTCAATTTAAGATTTGAATTAAAAAGACTTTTTAAAGCAATAATTGGGACAGAGCTGCAGTTTGAGAACAGAAAAGAAGTTCTGAGCTCAGTCAAATCTTCAGTGCTGGTGTCCAATCTGTGACTCCAGATAGTACTGACACACTGATCTGAAGCACACCTAGCAGCACAAGAGGAGTTGCTCTGCATCATTTAGCTCATGCAGAGGAGAGAAGCCAAGCAGCAAAGCAATTCCTGGTGCAGCACCACACGTTTCACACTGGTAACCCTGACCCCTCTGCCCTGCTGCCCAGGCCTCTCAGGACACACAGCTCAGTACTACAAAGCAAGACCTCTACTCTTGTCTCTTGATGGAACAATTGACCACTTCTGAGTGTGTTCTGCATCTAGAGAAAACCGGAGCTGTTCCTTGTCACCTTGCAGGAAATGTAGAACTTTCTCTCCTCCCCAGTTTCATTTGTAAAAAGGGGTTTAGGATTAACTTTCCCAGTTTTTATCACTCTGCTCTGCCCTGTCACCAAAACAGGTTTTCATGAAAAACAAGCAACCAAGCATTTCATCCTTTTTTTTTTTTAAGGATGAAATCAATAAGAATTTTGCCCACAGAAGGAGTAACCAACAGGAACCTTTGCCTGCCTGAATGACAAAATGCTCTCTACTTGCGTGCAGCTCTCATGGAAGCAGAGGAAAGTTAATGCAGCAAAAGAAGCCATTTTGAGACATGGAATTTTAATGGCAGTTTAATCTATTGCACACAGTTTAGAGACGTAATTAGGAGCCTATAAACTACACAAGTGCTACAGACTGACATCCACATTTCAGTCATAGTGTATGGTTTTAGACACAGCAACAGCCATAGCTGGATAGTACATTCTGTTCTACCAATGGCAACTCCACTGCATCATCTACATCTGACTCTCATTCTTTCTGGTATCCAATATTATGGCTTTTGGAGCAGGATAACAACTATTATCCCACTCCCTTCCCAATTCTGTGGTCAGAAGCTCACTACTCCTAGCATATTTAATTGATAAATAATGGGGAGTGGGGCTAGGGAGGAGAAAGTCTAGCAAATGGAGTTGAGTTACATAAGCAACTTTTTTTTTTCTCCCAAAAAAAGTCTTAATTTATTATCTGTTCATGATGTTCATTAACTGTACAGGCTCAACTGCCACATTCCCTTCCTCTGCACAAACGAGGTTTCAGGCAGTTGTGTGTCTTGTGAGACTCGTACTGCTCTTTATTCAAAGCTGCAGTTGCATTTGCCCCAGTTCAGGAGATGTCCAAAACACAGGCTGCAAACAAACTGCCTAGCAGGCTGTTCTGTGAGAGAGCTCCCAGCTGTTCCCTGCCTGATCCTGTGCCTCAGACAGAGCTTCTATTCCCAGGTCTGCCCTCAAGTGATAAAAGATGGAGCTTGAGGCAGAATGTGTTGTGACAGCCTAAACCCTTGATGGCAAAGGCACATTTACAAGAAACAGGGACGTGGTTATGGCTTAAGGAAAAAAGAATAAAAAAGGAAGACAAAAGAGGGAAAAAGTAATAGTCTGATATGGCCGTGGCTGCTCCCTTAGATGGTGAATCCAGTTCACAACTGGCAGAAAAGTACCTTCATTCAAAGGATCTGGTATTGCTCCTGCATTACTTTCTGATTGTTTTCCAAAAAAAACAGCATGGTGTGTGTTAGTTTTGGCCAGAGCAAGTTTCCAGATGGCTTCCACGTCCTCTCACACAGACACTCAGCAGCACATTCAAGTGCCCTAGCCATTGGCCATCGAAGATGTGACTCTAAAGTTTGCAGGCATTAGAAAAGACTTAAATCTTGCCTTAAACCAAAGCTATGCCAGGTGAAAGCCAGTGGAAAAGGGCTACACGGAGGTGCTGTTACTCCTCTGCAGCTTCTGAAAGTGCTTATTGAGTTAAGAGCAGAGCTGCTCTGCAAAAAACCCACTAGGCTGTGCAAATCAGCTCATGCTACCTCATTGCCAGCACCCAGCAGCTAACAAGTCCAGCATTATCAGGCTGTCAGTCTCATCATCCTCCCTTGCCAGGGGAAATCATCAGCACACACACTGCAGTATCTCTGGCTTCTCCTAAAAACATCCTGTAGCAAAATGATGGTGCTAAAAGCTGTGGGCCTGGGTGATTTCTCCATCATTCTCCAAATTCTGCAGCTGCAGCCTGGAGAAGATCTAATAAAGAAGTAGGCAACCAAAAAGGATTCATACATCCCATCTGATAGGTTTTTGGCTGTGCCACTGAGTCCTCCTTCACTCCCTGTTAGCACTACCACATTACAAGAGTGATGCAGGGAGGCTTTTAGTGAAAAATTGACAAGATCTTGGATGCTCAGATTGTGGAGATGTGCAAAGCAGCTTATAGTATGAATGGCACTAAAGTGGGAGGAAGGAGTTAAAATGGCTTTAATATACCTAACAGAAGGAATCACTTTGAATTACCTTTCAAATAGTTTCCTCTGGCCAGATTTCTTTATGTTGATGCCCTTATGCTTACTTACACCCTTGCTTCAGCTAATCAAGTACTTCAGGTTTGAGGAGTCTGAACATGAACTAGCAAAGAGATTATCATATTTTTAAGTCTTCATTCTAAACCCCATCTGCAAATTTGTTCATCCTGCTCTGAAGAACAACTTGAAGGTACTTACAGAAGTGGGCCATGAATCTGCACTCCATCTCCCTGTAAAAGCTGACAGTCCACATGGTCATAGCTCACATTATAAAAGTGTATTTCATATCAGAAGAGCTTTACAAAGTCTAGAAAACCCCACCTCTAGCAAAATGCATTTACTGCACGAGTAAAAGGTGGTAGCCTTCAAAATCATGCACTCCAGTGGAAGGCATTTTAACTAAGAACACTCAACGTTGCCCATAAAAACAGCACATTCTTTACCTCAAAGCACTGAAGACCTCACCATTTACCATATGCAATACAAATAAAGACAACATTCAGAATATTTTTATTAAAAGCAATTGTCCCGAATGCAAACGGGCCAATGGCCAAAGGCTGGGTAGCTGCCGGATGTCGACAGAAAATGAACACAAGCTGCAACTCCAGCACTTGGTAATGAGGAAAATGTGCATGCTTCCCAAGTCTGCTTCTCTGTAGGTAGGACTAAAGGGCAGCATGATGTCATTTCCCTTTGCGCAGGACTCCCCAGTGACTTCCATCAAGAATTTGGCTTCAGAACTGATGACAGGGTACAGACCAAGTCGAGAGAAGAACAACCAATAAATAAAGGGAGAAGGGTTGGTGACGGGAAAGTCATTCCCAGTCACCCAGACATCTTAACAGTCTTTTCTTCCAGCAGCATTCATGAGGACAGGACAGATGAGGTCTGCTCTTAGTTATACCAGTATCTTAAATCCAGAGTAATTGCTAAACGTGCACAACCACTGCAAAGAGGATTCAGGCTGAAGTGAGCGACAGCAAGCCTGAAAACACTGCATGCAACAACATGGAACGGCTACGAAGGTAGCACACAGCCTGGGAATGGGTCCTTTGAGTTTAACTGGGGCCAGCCCTTTCCTTCTAGATAGATCCTGCTTTAAGATATATTCATTAGCTATTGTTCCTATTTCAGAATTCTTCCGTTATCAGCGAGCATTGACAAGAGTTTAAAAGCTTTCATCAGCCAAGCTGCACGTCTTGTGATCTGTGCTCTACTTCTGGGTATTCATGCCTTTATTTCCTCAAAGCAAGATATTACATCCAGCAAAACCACGCAGCCTGAGAAGTCACATTCCCCCCAAAGCCAGCATAACCACAAGCATGCAAGACCTACAATGATATCAAAGTCAATACATCAGGATCTCATTGGACGTACGATGTGAGCACAAGAGGTGAAATCAGGATGGAGCCAGCAAAGCAACGGGGAAAGAGAAGAAAGTTAGAGACCTTTAAGCTGTGAGTCACCAAAACAACACCTTCGAGTGCTTCTTTTTTCTCAGACAGTGCCAGAGCTGGTGACACAGTTAAAGTCTTCCATTGTCTTCAAGGTTTATTAGGTACTATATTAGTCCATCTGACAATAATCAGTAAATCAAAAATTGGATTACAGACCCACCACGTATGCCTCAGCATTTCTTGTTTGCCTTGAAGATAGATTTTCTTCATTTAATTTATATCTATCCTGTATATTCAGGCCTGACAAAACATGATGAGATTTTCATTACTTTGTAGGGGGTTTTCTCATATTACATTAACCACCAATATATTTCTTCTCTTCAGAATATTGAAATGACTCACCCATTCCATGATAAATTTTGGTGAAAACTAAGACAATAGCCCTGAAGGAACTTATGCAACCCTCCAGTATAAGAAGATGATTAGATGCTAATGAGAGAACAGACTCACTAGCTTGTACAAGGAGGGGTGTGGGGGCAGGAATTAAAGCTTTTCCTTAAACAAATACATCTTGTGACATTTCAGCAGAGACAACCCCTCCAGCCATCGTAACTCACTAGCTCAAAAAGGTCATTAGTGCTCTAACCCACTTTGTTTGGAGAATGAAAAGCCAAATTCATGAGCATGACGTGAAAATTTGCCCTTGGTATTGCTGTGGGATGACCTGAGCCCTGAAGCCCTACTGAGGAGCTGATGAGGGGCATTTTTTACCCCAGATCAGCCCAGCACAGGCACACACGTTCTGGGATCTTTCACAACCACATCCTGCAACCACAGTGAGGGCAGCAATAGCACCAATACAAAACACACAGCACTTCATGCTCTGCTTTCTTCCCCCTCTTCCTACCTCTCCCTAGCCAGCTCGCTCTTTCTCCTGCTGAGCTCACAAGCAAGCTGCAGTGGGAAGCAGTTTGTCACCCTGTCACTGACCTTCAGAGGAATACCCCACTGTGCAAGCTGGGCCATAAAAGGAATCCCTGTGTAGCCAGTGTTTAGAAAAGCCATCTCCTTGTCTTTCCCAGCTATGGTGCTGCCTTATTAAGACACTCCAGTAACAGCTGCTAGAGAATCTCAGGAATGTTCTGAGCAACAGTGCCCAGAAAAAGCTCATCATTTTGCATGGGCTAAAGATGACCCTGAAAAAGCTGTGAGGACTTCTCAACCTAGCAATTGCAGGCTAGTAAAAATCACCTATTCTCAAGAAACTCCAGCCATGCTATTCCTGGGGAAATACATGTTTGCTTTTGTGGTTTGGTTTGTTTGGTCAGTTGCTTTTTTTTGTTGTTGTTGTTGCTGTTTTGGTTTGGATTTGTTTTTGTTTGGTTTCAATCCAGTCATAAAACTTTTCTGCACAGGGAAAAAGCAGCAAAGCAGACTGGCTGCCGAGAACTCCATCTGAAGGGGTGGCATGATGTGTCACACTAATGCAGCTGTAGCATCATCTGTTGAGAGGGCTTAAGGGCAGAAGACATCTGTACACAGATCATGAGGAGGGCTTTTTTTTTTCCATGAAGGAAGGGCTCAGGAAAGTTCTAGTATGGAGAAGTAACTTAAAACCTTTGAAGAAGCCCTGCTTTTGAGTACCAATTTTCAGCACCTCTCTTATGGCCTCAGCACGAGAACAGTCTCCCCAGGAGTTAACCTCTTGCTCAAGCAGTGCTTGTGGCTGTCTTAAAGGTCACATTGAAAGTGGGGCACGAGCTACCTTAAAGGAAAGCAAGACACATTTTCAGCAATTATCAGAGAAAAACAGACAAAATAAATAAAATTTGTAAAAGTGAACAACCAAGCAGCCAAAAAAAACCACAAAACCAAACCCACAAACTATCAGGAAAATTTTTAAAAGACAGTTACCCCCCCTAGCTTTTGAGTTACAGCCTTCCTGTGATTTTCTTTGTCAGCATGACACACTTCTTGGCCTTTTTTCAACAGACTATCCTGCAAAGACTATTAATAAGCTAGTTTATTTAGTCCAGCCAACAACTTTTGACATAAAGGGGAGAAAACCAACATCTATTTACATATTCTTAATGTCAACTAAGATGAGGTTAACCTTTAACTGTTGAATACACTTCCCACTGGTTTATACTTTCCAATAAACTAAAAGATAAGCATCCTGCTTACTTCTCCACTTCCCGTCACCCTCCCTGCTCCCCAGGCAGAGAAGGGCTCAGATGCAAGGCTGACAGAACTCCTGGTCCTGATCTGTAGCTGTACCACTCCTGTTAACATGACCCATGTAAGCATCCCCAGGAACAGACTTCTTTTCTAAGGAGCAGTTGCCCACTGACCTTTATTCTGGGCAGGAATATTTCTTGAGCTGTGTGCTGATGAATTAAGTGACCCAAAAAACACAGCCACCTGATGTCTCAATTTTATAAAAGACCTTGATCATACAAGGACAAGCTGTTGGCAAAGAGGATTTTCTTTGTTTAGCAGGAGCTAGTAAGTAGGTTATGATGAGAGAAATAAAGCTGCTTATAAACATTTATCTTCAGTAATTAAAGCTCCGTTTAAAGGCACAAAGCCAAAAATGCAGGATCTAATTGACCGAATGAGATGCTTCTGCAAGTTGAAATCAGTTGGGAGTTTCATTTCCAATCACATTTTGCCTCTATAGTTCTTTGAACTGAGCTGTGAAAAGGTAACTTTGCCCAGGCTGCCAGTAACTTGATAGTGTTTACATACTATGCTTATTCGTGTGGAAAACTCGTTAGTATTTGACTTAATTGAATCCCTTATCCCTGCAAACAAATTGGCCTCAGCTTTTTACAGGGAAATCTAATCTTCTGATTAACTGGTTTCATTTCAAATATTACATCATAAAGATGTTAATAAAATGCAAACTCACACTGAGTAGCAAGTACTTCTGGATATCCACTGGCTAAACTCATTTTCATGTCACTCCTTAAAGAGTCTCACACTAGGGTAGAAACAGCAGCTGCTATCATACCTAATAACTTACCATTCGGAGACCAGAATGCCCTGAAGAACAGTGGCACAATTAAGCAACAAGTTCTACAACATTCTTAATCACTAAAAAGAAGGGATTGCAATATAACAGCTCAGAGATCAATCCCATCCACGTCTGGAAATTTGATGGTTTAGAGGTTACTTTTAGTTACCCATTTCTACTCGGAGCAAAAGAGCAAATTCAACCCCATTGATGCTCTCCTTCCACAGCAGTCTCTACTCAAAACCTCCTCCAGTCACAATGTGGTGTCACCACCTGCACAGAGCAGTTCACACATCAGCTGCCAGCCTTGGGACCCCAAGCTCCTCCCCAGATGCACCACCCATAGGTAGCTGCTCAGCCTCTGGGGCCAGGATACGAGTGCTGTGGCAGCACAGGGCAGGCCTGCTCTCTTGAGCAACAGCAAGGACAGCACTAGCAACCAGCCTGTGTGGAAGAGGCTGCCAGGCACCAGCTATCTGAGCACCACTTGATGACCCTCTGCTTGAAAAAGCATCAAGACCCTGTATGTCCATCCCAGTAGGCAGGATGAACCATCAGAACGTGTGCCATCAGCCCCTTGAAACAAGCACGTAATGTTATAGGATTATATTATTGTAAGTGAATATATCAATGCATGATATATAGGCCTAAAAATATTGTTTTAAGATACAGGGACACTGAGCCATCAGTTGCTTTTAGTATGGGAACAATGTAGGATTCCTTTTGTTGTTCTTTAACCTACACGATGCAGAGCATCACTGAGAAAAATGAGGGTTTTTTTTTAAATCAGGAGAGGATTTCATGTGGAATTTTCAGCCAAGTCATTTGTAAGCACATGCATTCGTGTGCCAAGGCATACACAATCCTATGGCCTGAGAAGGCTTTGTGTGCTGAACTAAATGAACCCTGCCTCTTGTGCTAGTCAGGGATACCAGGCACATAAGAAGTGACTAAGCAGCTGAGAGCTCAGTCTGGTAAGAAATACAGATAAACAACCTGGTTTTGTTTACAAAGAGACTGGGTTAAGCAGCTAACAAGATTTAGCAATGGCTCATGAAGGTTTTTCTGACAACTGATACTGGCTGTCCAGTTCAATGAAGATAGGGGATTGCCCTGCCCAAGAGCCAAAAGTAGACCCAGGGACCAAGAACAGAACCTCTGTTACCCTGGGCTGTTCTGGGACAGGGTCTTTGGTCTCTACCCTACTGAATTCCCTGAAGGTAACCTATGTGAAGGGCTAATGTGCTGCTCCTTGCCAAGGGACAGAAAGTGCTGCTGGGGAAACTGAGGCACCATGTCTTCCTCCAAGGGACACAGCCACCTATAGTGAGAAGCCCCACTCTGCTCTGCTGTGGCTGGTAGAGCAAGTCTGAAGGCTCTGAGCCTTCACAAGCTTGAGGCCAATGCTCAATTAATGCAGCCTTTTGCATTTCTGAAACTCTTTCTTAGGAACAATTGCTGATGGCAGACACAACTCACCCCGTTTGCAGGCACAGCAGAAGCAGAGAGCTGCAAAAGCACTGCAGCTACCCTAGCCTGACTGCAGTACTGCCAATTTTCATCTCAGATAAGAAAGAGATGTTACCTTTCTACATAAACAGGGCAGCCATTGACACTTAATTGTACTGTACCTGCTACATTCCTTCAGCCTCATCATTTCCTTTGTGCAGTGCCTATTCTTCAGTCTGAAACTAAAAATCATTTTAAAATACCATGTTGTACTACTGCTCACATAGTGTCCTTGTAAATGGGCATGCTGAAATTGTCAATCAGAAGCACCAAAAGCTTTGCTCCAATACCTGTATTTATTAAGCATTTAAATAAGATCCAGTTAATCAAGGATTTCAGTCTACCTAGTTAAAGCTAATCAAATACAGTAGGAAAGAGGAAAGCAGGCTTCCCCTTGGTGCTAGGTGGGTTACCTGGTTATAGGCTTGGAGGGGCTGGCTTTTCACCCAAGAATTTCCTAACCTCTTCGGTGCTTCCAAAGCAAACCTGCCACTCTGTTGGAAGAGGTGAAAGACATTTTGCCAGGTGTCTGGGTGCTGGATTGGGTTCTACTCCTAAATTTGACTAGTATAGTAAGATGTAGCACAGAGATTATAGAAATAATTTAGCATAAATGTGGGATTAATATCTGAAATACTAAGAAGCTGATTTTTGTTGTCTGCTTATGAACTGCAGTGGGGTTAGTCCAGTGAAGTTTATATTCTGAATATCTGGCT
The DNA here is from genome assembly GCA_024611195.1 of Ceyx melanurus. Lineage (NCBI taxonomy): Eukaryota > Metazoa > Chordata > Aves > Coraciiformes > Alcedinidae > Ceyx > Ceyx melanurus. Next base: position 59,411 of record JANHGL010022221.1, read on the forward strand.
ATTTAGAAGAACAAAGCTTCTTTGAGAAAACATTTCTCCATAACAACTTCAAAGAAAATAAAATCTGAAAAGCACACAATGACAGTAAAATTAAGTGGTAGGGTTCTACTCAGCTTTGTGTATGTTTATTTCCTCTGGAGCAACAGAAATGCCACAACAGCAACGATTTGTCACTTCAGAGTGACAGCAGTGAGGTGGGCTTTAACAAGCCTCTGGGTCATGCTTTTCTGTCTGGGGTAAGAAGGAACTCCAAGAACAGCGATCAATGAAATATGAAGGGCCAAACTCACCTTGACAATCCAAGTATGTCGGGTCAATGCTGGAATTCAAGGTAGCTGTGAAGCCCGGTTAACAGCTGCAGCACTTTGCCTCAATTTGTTCTCAGCCTTCACACACTTCTAATCTTATTAATTCATTGTCTTAATATTTAACTCCTGGGCAGAAGATGTCATGTCTGAGCTCTGCCAGAAGGTATTTTACAGAAAGACAAGCAGAAATCCTCAAAGTATTTGGAACTTCGGGATATATGAAATTCATGGAGAAATAAAACCACTGTAGCTATTGTTTCAGTAGCAAAAGAGGCTTGGACCAGACAAGGACACAGCCCTCAAGAAGAGAGAGACCAAATATTTTTGAAAGTACTGTTCTGAAATAAATCATGAACATTGGGAAATGACATATTCAGCACACGCAGCCAGCTTCTCTTGTTTAAACATTAAATATGCACGCCTTGCAAACTTAGGCTAAGATCATATTCTTCACTTATTACACAAGCCTGAACTGAAGCACCATCTCTGAAAACTCTTCCTAAAAATGCAACCAGACGTTTAGGAGCAAGACATTAGCAAGTCCCAGTGTTTCAAGAAGTAGGGGATAATGAAAAAGGAACCATCTACGTTCTTTCCGAAATGGAGTAACCCCAACTGGCAACTAAGCACCAGGCAGCTGTTTGCTCGCTCACCCCTGCTGGGATGTAGAAGAAAATCCTAAAAGTGAGAAAACTCATGGGTTAAGAACAGTTTACCAGCCAAAGCAAAAGCCACGCACGCAAGCAAAGCAAAACAAGGAATGAATTCTCCATTTCCCATTGGCAGGCAGGCATTCAGCCATCTCCAGTAAATCCAGGCTCCCTCGGGCAGAACACTTCCTTGGGAAGCCAAATGCCAGCACTCAGATGTGTCCCCTGCCTTGCCTCTTCTTCCCTTTTTATTGCTATGCATGATGTCACATGGTATGGAACAGAGCTTTGGTTAGCTGGGGCCTGGTTGCATCTCAACATCTTGTGCACCCCCAGATCACACGCTGGCAGTGAGCACCGGTCAACAAGAATGAAAACAGCATCAACAGGACTACTAGAAAATGAAAGGCATGTCAATGCCTTGCTGGTTCTGACTTACTGAAGTTCACCTCACTTACCTTTCAGTTGTATCAAGATAAATTTGGGGATTAACCCTCTTTTGACCAAGCCTCCAGGAGGCTTTTCAGGCTGCTGCCATCCCTGACCAGCAAGGGGAGTTATTTCCATGAACATTCCCCAACCTACACCCACCAACATGAACCACACTGGTGAAATGAGAGAATTTCTGGCTCACCTAATGGATTAATTTTTTTTAAAGAAGAATTTGCACCTGCTGCCTTTATTAATTAATGCTATCAGGAACCATAAAGCTTAATGGCAGTGCTTTGCTAGCCACACCATCTTAGGGTATGTTTCATAAATATCTGATTTGTCTGCAAGCAGATGAGAGCTTTTGTCAGGACAGCTGCAGCAACTGCCAGGAGATCCCACACAGCCTACAAAGGAAGGTTTAGAGAGCCCAATGGAGACCAGTCTGACAATGACCTTAAGGCCTTCCTGCAGTCTGCAGTAGTGAAGGAATGGCAATGAAGCAAATTCAGTCAGCTTCCTAGGATAATTTTTAAGAGTCCCAATACCAAGGAGAGGTGAAAATACATTGCTGGGGCAATGGCAAGTCAGCCACTTGTAAAATTGTGGCTTAAGCACTACATAGATTAATCTGAGAGTTAGGGGGGCAATTTTTGCTCTCAGTTCTGCTGAAGTCAAGGAAGTAGGTCTATTGTCACTTCAAGTATTTCACCTCACTTTTTCACTGCTGCTGCATGCAGCTGTGACACATCAAAGTGCATCAGCAAAGAACCATCCTTCTAGACACAAACACACACACTCTGCCCAACCCCAGGATAAATTCTTCCAGTGTCAGTTACAACTTCAAAATGACAAAAAACAATGGCTTTGTCCAAGGGAACATCTTGGACTGCCTACAAAAAAGGCACAAAGCAGCAGGTGGCATTTGTTTTCTCCTTTGTTGAATGAAGTCAATCCCCCACACTTCAATTCCACATGAGATTTTTTTCCTGTCAGTTCAGTCCAACCCAGTTCTGTGACAGCCCTGACACTCCAGCACAGTATGCACCATGTGGCTGAGAAGGCAACATGTTCATCCAGGTTCTTCAAAGCTGCCACTGAGACTGTTTTATAAATCATCTGCATGGAATAACTCAGGTAGGGCTTCATCCAAAGCCCACTGAAATCAGTGGAAAGCTTCCCACTGACTTCATCCAGCTCTGTACAGGGACCTCAGGGTCTTATAAAACCTCTGTCTGGGGCACAGGACTCTGAGGAGGAGGCTAAAGCTTTGGTTTTGCTGCAGAGCAGTTAGAGACAGAGTGCATCCCACCACCCAAATGGCTGTTTAGGCTCCTCTTTTCCCTCCCCTCACACCTGGTCAGTACAAACCACATGCAAAATGCTCTCAGACTGGCACAGTTAATGCTGCCACACTGTGTCCTGGGTTTCCCAGCCTATGCCTGGAAAGCCTGGTTCCCCCCAGGATGTTAAGAGCTGCTGGGTCCCTGCCAGCCTGAGTGTGTGCAACAGATCTGACAGGCTAGAGGAAAGCTGGACAAAGCCCCATGTGCCTGCTGTTGGCCACGTGCCCCCTAGACAGGCCTGCACTGCTACTCCAAACACACTGATAGGACTCCAGAGATCCTAGACAAATAGAGTAAAAATATTCTGGCTGGACAAAATTTCTGTGTGGGTGCAGCAAGCATGTGTGGGGAATTCAGGACATGGGATACCTTGGAATGATAAGAGCCTAAAATATCCAAAAAAACACCACTATCCTTCTGAGCTGGTAGCAATCCATATTTGAGATAGCCAAGCAAGAGCTGCTAGCCAAAGCACGTGCCAAGGGTGAACTGCACTGCTGGTCTTTAAAGACAAAGCTAGTCTGTCCTTAGGACCAATCCTAAGCATATCAACCCAGGTTGCTGTGGCTTAAGATGTGAACACAAACCATTTGCTGGTGTATTTTTGATGGTGAGGATGATCCCCTTAAGGTGTGAACACAAACCAGGTGTAGTTGTATTTTTGAAGGTGACCCCCAAATCTCTAAAAGTCTGAATTCACCAAAATCAATGCAGTACGATATATTTATTTCTTAATAAATGCCCAAATGATGCTCAGCTCCTCCCTGGTGTTGCCCCTCTTGGGGCAGATTTTGGGAGGTCCCAGCTCCCAGAGTCACATCTGAACTTGAGAGTCAGGCTCTGTTATTGCTAAGGCAAAGCAAAAATAAAAAGGCCAGACTAAATTATTTTTAAGATCTCAAGATTTTTAAAGCAGTCTTGTGACTTTTAAGGGGTCTGACTCATGATACTTGAATGCTTGCAGTTGGCAGCAGCAAAGGGAGCACAGCAAGATTTAGCATAGAGCAATTTATTGCTAAAAGCCTTCAAATGTGTGGGAAAGGGCACAGAGCACTTCTGCAGCCATTCAGCAGAAAACAGGGACACAGGCCCAACCCTTCTCCCCTTGGGCTGCCACCAAGCCCACCTCCTTCACAAAGGTTACAACAAAAAATCCCAGCAAAGCCACCCCAGACACTGCAAAAAAACTTCCCCAGAGCAGGGGTGGGTGAGTGGGGAGGAGGCTGAGTACAGGCCCCAGGGCCTGTATTACCAACAGGAGGATGGAGCCAGGCTCTTCTTAGTGTCATCCAGTGATGGGTGCAGCTGGAACATGGGAGGTTCCACATAAATAGGAGAAATAACTTTTTTTCCTGTGAGGGTGACAGAGCCTAGAAGGGGCTGCCCAGAGAGTCTGGGGAGTCTCCTTCTCTGGAGACTTTCCAGACCCACCTGGATCTGTTCCTGTGTGACCTGATCTAGGTGACCCTGCTCTGGCAGGGGGGTTGGACTACATGATCTTTTGAGGTCCCTTCTAATCCCTAATACTCTGTGGATCTGTGAATCTTTCCAGAGCTCATGGGTTGAGCTTACAGCCTGATGAGAGCTTGCAGAGAATCATAAAATTGCTTAGGCTGGAAAAGACCTTTGAGTACCCAGTTCTGTATGGTAACACTTCCTTTGGAAAGAAAGGTATTCAGTGCATTTCACCTAGCTGGGACTTCACCCCAGGTATCATTAACTTCCATCAGAGAGCCCTGCTTATGCAGCAGGGCCTTGTTGCTCAAATGCAATTTGTATTGCATTCTGCTGACTTCTGTAAAAACTGCTCTGAAAATATATTTCCTCCTACAGCATCCAGCTCACAGAACACCATGGTTTTGTCAGCACATGGGACAGACCAAAACCAAAAATGAAGTCCATATTCAAAATTAAATACAAAACTGACAACAAAATGTGCTTAAACCTAAGCTTTTTTTTAAAAAAAAAATTATAACTGTTGTGTTAATAAACTAAATAAAATATTTATATCAGGAGACATTACAAGAAAAAAACAACTGGAGCTTGACTTTCTCCCTCCTTACTCCACTGTAAATCATGGGAAATTCTATTAAAGCAAACAGAACTGTACAGTTGTAAAATGGAGTTAGTTAGTAAAATGTCATTCCCAGTATTTTCATACTCGTTTCATAAATTGACATCATCATACCCATGTCAAGTTCTGTTCTCAGTTGCACCAAAGTAAATCTCTAATAACTGACAGCAAATGCTGCCCTTGTTGCTCACAAAAAGCAGCTGTAAATGAACTGAAAGTGGCAGGCAATACAAATACAGCAGCAATTGCATGGTAATGGCAGCCAATCCACAGATGGGCTACACTACATATATTAAGTGTACCTCAGCTTTCAACTGGGACCATTTTTGTTCTGTGCCTGAAAAGACAAACATGAGCCCTTCTGCACAGTGCCATCTGAGCTTGAGTTTTCCTGCCAGTGATTGCATGTGGCCACAATTCACCTCCACCATTTATCCACATAACAAAATAACTACCATCCAAGGCATTTACAACAGCCTAAGGGAACTGGAGGCTAGACTCCTGCCTTCCAGCCTCCACACAACATTAATTCAAGCCATTTTACCGCACGTGTCGTTAGCAAAGACTCTTCAGTTAGCTCAAGCACCCCGAGGAATTTAAGACAGAAATCCTCAAAAACACTGCTAATCAAAGGCAAGCCAGCAGCATCCTTTTCCATATGCAACGCCTCACCTCTCTGCTTCAAGGCGCATTTCCTCCCGCTTTTGCCTCCTGAGTTCTCTGCGGCGTTCAAAGTCATCCATGGTGGGTGCTCAGGCAGTCAGCCCTCTGGGAAGATCCAAAGCTGAAAGGGAGATCATCACTTCGATGAGAGAGAAAACACAACGGATCCCTTTAACCAACTGAGTCTGGTTGGTTTTGGTTTGCTTTCTTAACTTCATCGTAACTATTTTCTTTTTCCAGCAAAAAAAAAAAAATATTAACTTCCTCGGTATTGTTGAGATAAACAAGATTAATGAAATGCCTCGTAGGATAAACATAGCCCATGCCTGCATTTAGTTTCCTAGTTAAAATTAAATCAACATGCTTTAAATAAGGACTGTATACATCTGCTAGCTGCAGACTAGCTATTTGTAATGTCACAGGTCTTTCCTACAAAAGCAACAATTTTTACTGGAAGCAGTAAAAACATTGGACGAGAGATTTCTTATTTACTGCGGTTGCACATATAATGAAAAGTTTTTCAGAAGTTAGTCCTCAATCTGTCCATTCCCACCATCCCCCCTCAAAAACAGATAAGGGAAAAGAAGATAAAATGAGAAAAGAGAAAGAAGAGAAAGGGAAAAGGAAAAAAAAAAAGAGAAGAGAAAGAGAAAATAAGGAAAATAAACTGCAGTTTTTAAATACCACCCAGGAGGAGCCAAACTCTAGAAATCCCGGTAAAAGACCCAAAAGTAGCAGCATTTTTTTTTTGGTAGTTTAATCCTTGCATTTTCCTCGTGCCCTACCTTCCTCTTTATGATTTAGTCCATGAAATATTTTCCCCTTTACAGCTCTTCATATACAAAGCCCTTCCAGCCTCGGTTTATATCCCATCAAGCTGAGTATTACAGAATTCCCCTGCAGCCCCCAAACCAAAAATGACTACCAGAAAAGGGAAAGCTGTTCTCTTTTTGTCCCTGCTTTGTTTACAGAGCTGTCAGTGGTTAGTTAAACTCTGCCTGGAATCTGGCATTTAAGGCCTGCTCGAAGATTGCTTCCTGCGCAGGGCTGGAGGCCTCAGCTTCCTCTGCAACCCTAGCCTAGGAGCTGCACTCCGAGGATTTCCAAACCCACCCCCAACAAAAAAAAAAACCAACCCGAGTTTTTCCAGCCCTTTGGTAGCGGCCCAGCGAGAGCAGCGGGCAGACAAACAGCCAGAGAGGCTTTAGGAACTCTGCAGTGGCAGGGGAACAAAGCCAAGGGCGTTTTGTGGATGCTCTGAAGGGGGTGTCTGCAGCTCTGGCTTGATGGAACCCAAACACCCTCCCAGTAGAGCACTGGGAGCAGGAAAGCCCCTCCTGACTAGGAGGCTGGGGCTTTTTCTGCTGACTTTTTGGGGTTAAAACACTGCCGAGGGCAGGGGTTTTATGAAGGTTATTTTACTAGTTTACTGAGGGTGTTTTTCTTCCCGATTTGTTCCTGGATTGGAAGATTTCTAATTGTGTTGATATTGTTGTGACTTTCTTCACGTTTATGGACGTTCAAAGGGGACGTTCATTTTGCAAATCTAATAGTGACTTTTCAACTGCTGCTGCTTGTTGTTTTGGTTTAGGAGTTTTCTTTGGTCGGCTGTTTGTTTTGTTTGGGTTGTGTTAACACACAACTAGACGATATATATAAAACAAGACATTTTTTCAAATCCTGTTTCTCAGCCCTTACCACCATGTACTTACTCCTTGAGAAATACAGACGGTTTTCTCCCAAGAAATGCTTTCATCCCAGGCTACTTCTGCAACTAAACCCTGGCTCAGTTCCTTAGCTAGAGGGCTGGTGAGTTGCAGGACTGATGTGGTTCCCCCCAGCTGAGAGACAAGGATCAAAGCAGCAGTGGTTCAAGAGAGCAAGGCTGAAGCAGCCTGTGGGTGTCCATGCAGAGGGCAGATGCTGGTGTCTGCAGGAGCTCAGGATGCTCCAGGCACCAGCCTGTGGAGTACAGTCCCCATCAGGGATTGAAAATGGAAGAGCTGACTGTTAAACTCCTGTACTAGGACTGAGAACTTTGTCCATCCACAGGGTGCTGTTCTGTCCTTCAATGGAGATCAGCTGGATGGGTGTCCTGGGAGGATGTCTGAAGTTTATTAGAGTACAGTGTCTCCTCTCTAAGGACTGAGGTCCAGGCACTCTGTGACATTCCAATGATTTTCAAGCCAAATCCCTTCTCAAAAATGAGGAAGGCACTTGGGAAATGAAGGTCAGGGCAAGAGTATGACCTTTAGTTAGGAAAATCAGATCAGTGCAAGAAAATGAGTTACAGCTATGAGGTGCACTTTAAGAGACAGCTACTCAGTGTTGTTTACTCTCTTCCCCAAATAATTTGTTCCTTTCAGCCTCTGAAAACAACTAGACAACATCATAAATTTCTGTAAACATATTTCCTAATTACACAAGAAGAAAATATAAAATCGGAGTTTCTCATTAAAAAATTACTCTGCTCATAGATGAAAGTACCAGTTAAAGAATTTTGTACAAACCATTTTTTGGAAGCATGCACATTTTTTATGCCTTTTTTTTTTTTTTTTTTTTTTTTTTAGTGCAAATTGATCACGAGTGAAAATCTTGGGCCAAAACATATCACTCCACCCAGCTCCACAGCAGAGTGTGCCAAATGGGAAATGTCTTTGAGTGACCTTACCAGGTGCACAAAGAAATATAATTTTTTTTACTCTTTGATTGCACCCTTTCGTTTTTTCCTCTGTTACACCTTTTAAATAATTTGATGTCAGACCAAAAAAAGTTTTATTTTTCTGAAAAGAGGAAGACTGTCTCAAAGAAAAGTGTTTCAGATAAAAAAAAAGTAGTGTCTCTGAAGGCATGCTAGGAGAAGACAGGTAAGCAACACAAGTCACCTACAACATTTCCCAGCATTGCTACATTGCTCAAACTGGAATCATAGCAAAGTCTGTGCCTTGCAAATATCATCTCCCACAAAAACACTCAGTTTCAAAAGGAGTACCAGTCTCTCTCTCTCCCTTTAATCTCTGCTCTTCACATCATGCCTTTGATCTTCAGTTGACTAGGGTTTATTGATAAAATTTGTTGAGTTTTTCACTGTCATGCTAAAAAGTGCTTCCCTCAAGGACAGTTACATTAATCCCTCCTGGTACAAAAAGGCTGCAGGCAAATTCTACTCTAACTCTATACCTCATTCCATGGGAGAATTTAAAATTCTGTATTCTTTCAACTTTCAGCAAGGTGGCAAATGAGAACACCACACATCAATTGTAAACATAGAAGATATTAATAGCATTAGTACACTACATTAATAAATACACTTCTTGAAAGCAAATGTGTAAAGTAAACTGGCTAGGTAGAAATCCACACAATACCACACACCTCTAATTCCAGCATGGAGAGCAAAATAACCTCCTGCTCTGCCTCAGGTTTCATTTTATCCTCACTGTATTCCCAGTACTGATTTCAGAATCAAATCAGCACTGAGGGGGCCTTAGAAACAGAAGAGCTAGACTGGTAACAAGCAGGGGAAAATGCAAACCACCACTGGGCTCTTCGGCCATGAGAAATGTCTTCTTTCAAGACCTGCTAGTCACCTTTCCATTGCACTGAATGAGCTCCCAGCTGGGGATGCTTATGCAGAGTCTCTGCACCAGGTTCAACCTAGTTGAGCCAAGAAACTTGGAGCCAGAGCATATGACCTACTACAACATGGCTGAAGTGGAAAAAGAACCTCTTCATTGCCCCTTCTGCAGCTGAGAGTAACACTCAAGCAACACAAGTGTGACTTGTTTAATCTGGCACCCATGAAATGCAGGTATGACAAACATTCCACTGCAATATCTGGGAGAATTACAGAGCCTTAATCTATCTTCAGTCAAAACAAATAAATCTGTTTTCTATGAAATTCTGTCAGAAAGCATTTGGAAGTTATTTTCCCTGCTCCCCTTCTAATTCTGCATTAAAAGCATTCAGTGTCACTCAGATCTTTCCAAAACAGGTGCAGCTTCAATTGATGTCAAGAGATGGGAGTTCAGTGGATTGGTTTGGCCTTTGTCACACCTTGTGCATAATTTTTCTTTAATCTGAGATGTTGGATATCACTGGCAATCATACTTTACAATTGTAAAGATTACATTTAAAGAGGCTCTTCTTTCCTCCATAAATTCATTTTTAATATTCCTTTCATATAAAACCACATCTGCAATTATTGCTGTAAACTTAACCAAGTAACTCATGTTGACTGCAGGCAATGAACTCTTATATGTATATACACACACACACACTCTCATATCAAGCAGCTTTATTCCTTTCCAAACAAAATAGCTCACTTGGGACTCAAGGCAAAACTGTTGTATGAAGTCACACCAACACAGGGTTTTATTCCAATCTAGCCTGTGCCTTGTTTCATCTGACTGTGATTCTTACAGCTTGCAAGGAAAATTCATCGACAGCAAACCAACCAACTGCAGTTCATACTTAGCATCAGAAAAATCAAACTTCAGAGGTATCTCAAAGTCCCAATTTCTGTTCTCAGAACATTTCACTTCTGTCTACATGTATGTGCAACCGCTGACTCTATGAGAAGGAGACAAAATTACCTAGAATTTCAACAAGGACATAAAAAACCCCCATCTGTTAAAATCTCTGCTTGTGGCATAAGATACAGTTTCCATTTTGTCTTTCACAGGAGTAAAAAAAAAGCTTATGTATATTGGTGGGGCATTAAAAAATCTGATTATCTGATTAACACAATAGTTAATTTTAACTATTAGTTAAATAGTTAATTCCACTCCTCCCCTTCCTTCCTCATCTTTCTCCTACTGCACATTGACATGAGGGGCAAGCAGAACTTTCTCTTGAATTTGGATTTGCATATACTGGTCCCACCTCTGATCCCAGTGACATTTGTCTATCATTTCCTATTAGCAGACAAAGGAAAAAACAAAACATAGCTGGAAGCTGCTGGCACAGCCACTGGTTCTCATGTTAGAAGGATTGACCCTTGACTCTCCCCTTCAAGTGTCCTCTGAAGTATTTCAAATATGTTGTCCCCAAAGATCAGAAGATACTGAAATATTCTTCGTATACAGACTAGAGTTGAAATCCTGGTCCTGTTGGAATCCCTGGCAAAATTCCCAGAGACTTCAATCAGGACTGGATCCCACCCTCACAGGCCAAGTTCATCTAATATCTAACACAAAAGATCAGTGATCTTACCCTGGGTGTCAGAAACTGTCCTGATTGCAGATTACACCAACACAGGCTTGCTTTGTGCACATTTACACAAAGGCAGAATTTCTTTCACTCTCCAACACTTGCTTATGGGAAACAAATTCTCTTTATTCTTATCATTACCACTTTTCCACAGCTATGGAAAAGCCAGCCTCAGTTTCTGACCTACGCAAAGCATTGTACCCACTCAACTGCACCTTGAAAGGCCCATGGAATTGAAGAAGTCTTGATTCTTGTCAATGCTCTCACCTTTGACTTCCTTTCTGCAGAGGGAGCCTCACATCAGGTCAGCTGGATGTCCCAGATGCACAGCCTGCCCTGATCCTGACACCCACCTCCCTCCCTGAGGGGAACTGGTGTAGCTGCAGGCATGCCCAGTGGAGCTGCACCAGGACAGACATGCAGTGACAACTCCCCAGGAAAGCATCTCCATGGAAGAAGGCCAGAGCCTGAGCCCAGAGATGAACCAGGAGCAGTGAAGTGCAGCTGGGGACAGAAACATCCACAATGACCATGTACCACCAAGCACTGTGATGCTGTTAGTCCCTTCTCAACATGCAAAGCCCCTCACCAGAGTCCACGTGGTGAGGTACCACAAGACACGGGAGCAGAAAGCAGGCTGGGGGCTCTTGCCTAGTGGAGTTAGTCACCCAGCCATGCAGGCAAGAGTGACACAAGACAGGGCAGCCTGGTGCCCATGATGGGTAGAGGTTTGCTCAGGGATCAACAGTCACAGCCCTGGCAATAGGCAGAGTATCTGGGCTAGGAACAGGGCAGGAGTCAGCCAGAGATAACATTGCTCTGCCCAAGAGCTGGCTAGGAAGTCAGCAGTAGCAGTGCTTGACTCCACACTTGCCTCTCCACTGGAGAGAAGGGTTTCCTCTTCCAGGCAAGGAGCTGATCAGACATGGGAAGTGTCTAACCTCTCTGTGCCCCTGACTCCTGTTGCTCTGCTCCTGTCCCCCTCTTTTGGCCTTCGTCTCTTGCCCTGCCTTGGTGACCTTCCTGCTCACATGCAGTATTTCAACAATATGTTGTCTGAACTTATTTGTACCCAACTTAGATTTTCTGACTGTTTCAGTATTCTAGTCACTCTCTCTGCATCTCTCAGGTCTGGAAATAAAAAGCTCAGGTAATGCCTTTAACAATAATAAAATGTTTGAGCAAGTCTAAGGTAAGGGTCCAACAGCAACATTCACTCAGCCAGACTTCAAACTCCACACACTTTCTGGAATGCATTTCAAAAGACGAAATCATTATATATTACACTACATAGTCATAAAAAAGTAATAGAAAAGAATATGAAGATACAAATCAGCCAGCTTATTGTGGCTTTGTTTTTGTATTTTCAACCTTTTCTTCCCCTGTTAAAACACACAGCCCTAGGATCCCTCTCTGCATAGTGCTCAGCATCATAAACTCTAACAACAGTTGAGGAGTCTCTGTTGCTTGCTCCATTGAAGCAGCAACAAGCAACAAAAGTTTTAGTCATCATCCCTGCATTTTTAAAAACAAAGATAAATACTACACAAGCACACCTCTAAAGTTTTTTGGTTTGCTGATCTTATTAATTGTGCCCTAAGAGACAGTAAGTGTTTCAAATCCAACCAGTTCCTCAGAAGAAACAAATTATGAAGGTCTTTTTGAATGCCTGGTGCTCTTGAACTTCAACTCATTTTCCCTCTCAGCACCTGTGCTCTTCATTTGCACAGACACACGTATTTCACCACCAGAGATACACTACATTTCAAAGGCCAGTTTTAATCACAGAGCATCACGGAAATCTGTGGAACTCCACCAAGAATGAATCCAGCTGCAGAAATTTCTGTTGGGCTTTTCCAGCTCACACTTTCGAAGTAATCTTTACAAAAAGAAGAATCAAACTAAAATCCCACATCACAGTGCTTGCAACCTTGGAGGATTTTTGCAATCCATATCCCAGTTAAAAATCCTGAAAATAGCTTTCACCCTTAAGGTGAACAAAGGGGAAAAAAAAGCCAGATCCATAAATAAACATGAGTAACCAGCCAGCTTTTTCAGTGCTTATCTGGACCAAATAAAGTCTTTACAACTTGTAAATACTGACAAGCGTCACCTCAGATATTATTAAAGGATTCCCTAAACATTCAACTAAAACATTCCCTAAACAGACAACCCTAAACAGGTTGGTCTGCAGTTAAATCTTTTCTTCTTTCCTTTTCCAATGCGGAAAGTAATTGAAAACAGAGGATATGCTTCTTGATGTAGAGTTTTTCAGGACAGAAAGCATGGATGTTAGCTATAGAGCTGACACTGCACTTCAAGTTTGCACTCTCCTGCACCTTCACACAAAGCCAGATAACAAACAAAAGCATGAACACCTACACTCACATAAAATACAGGTGCAGTATACCCTGGAGCACTCAGTAAGTGATGGGACTTGCAAGGCACCCCAAGTAAAATTCCACATTAAGATGTCCCTCACTGTTCTGTTGGCCCAAGAGCACTGGAGAAGGCACAGACTCGGAACATGCTTCTTCCAAACAAAATGGTTTCACAAATCACACCAGAAAAACCTCTGTTGTGTAGCAAATAGATGTGTTTGCAAAGTCTGAAGGACACTTCAGAGAGGGCACATAGCAGGAACAGATCTGTTTACTCTCTTTGCTACTGCTTTAAACCCACACTATTTTGGTATTTATGTTAAAATGAACACAGAAATGTATTTGGTGATGACTAAGCAGTTTCTTGATTTCTATCAAGTACCAAAAAGCCATCCTGCCAATGTATTAATATTTGAGTTTCTAAAACTTAATATGAACTTACTTCCAAGAACTACATAGGTCTCCTCAAAGTATGTACAGCAAGAAGTCCATGCTGTGCCAGCTGGCAGATTAAACAAGCCATTAAAGTAGGCTCCTACTGAATTTAAAGGATTGGTTTTCATCTTTTCCCCCTCTACTCCTCTACATCCAGATGTATTATTTAGGGAATATTTTCCAGTCCCAGTAAGAAAAGTGAAAGAAATGCCCTTGGCACTTAATGAGTTTTTCTTCCCTTGTGGTCTCCTGCTGCACTTGGAATTTATTCCATTACTGTATGGCTTGCAATGGTCACAAAATACCTCTGACTACATGAAGAGACAGGGTGTGTTTGGGGTAGGTATGGTTCTTCATTCAAACCCAGGGAGATCTTAGTGGATGATTTCATTCAGATCACCATTATCCCAGCCCACAAGCCCCTCCTGCAGCAGAGCAGCACTGCTCCCTACACAGCAGAGTTGGGAAAAGTGATCACACTAGGCTTAAGGACAAAGCCAATGCCAGCCTGGAGTAGGCTGCCAGGGAAGCTCCTTTCTCTGCTGTTCCTGCAGGATTTCAGTGAAGAGAAAAAAAAACACAAAACAAAACTGTGGTAAACCCTGTGCTTTCACAGAACACAGGCCTTCTGCACATCATTTTTCCTTTAAAGGTGAAAGCTATCTCAACTTCCTGACCTGGCAGTATCCAAAGAAAGAATAGGTCTAGAATCAACTCTGCTATTAAACCAGCCCTGGTGTCTTCTCTAACAAAATAACTGTTATAGAAGAGCTTTTAAGATACAAATGCCCCCTATAACAGCTTTCCTGATTAAACCTCCAAAAGATCAGAATTGACTCTGCTCCCTGGGGCCATTTCAGACTAAGCAGAACTAGAGGCAGCTGAAGGAAAGTACTGGCTTCTCAAATGCCTGGAAAATAATTTTATAAAACCTGAAATATGGGGGGGAAAAAAAAAAAGCCCCACCTAGGCCTTCCTGGGTAGTAAATTGTGTTTAGTCCCATAAACTTGCTATTGAACTAGAAAACAAAAAGTCCTTAAAACTAAATATAACCACACATCCAGAAACTGAAATGGCCAGCTCTGGAGCTTGACCATGCTCCAGAGCATCTCCTTCTCCAGAAGCAAGGAGTCTCTCCAGGCCCCTGCTCAGGCCCTGTCTGTGCCTTACAAGGCAAGCCCCAGCACCCATCTTGACCATGCACTGCTTCAGTCTGGCTCAGGGTTTGATTTGCCTTAAGCGTTCTGGGGGTCACAAACATTCTCTACCCCTTTCTCATGGGGTATTTTAATTCTTAATCATACAAAGCTATAGAGTAAAACCTGCATTTTGTATGTATTCTCCATTTGTAATAGCCAGTCTCTGTAAGGGGACTCCCTTGCTTGGCTAGCAGTCGGGATTCATTAGACCTTTTATGATGATTCCTTCTGTTGTGCAGATACATGATGAATCTCAGATGTTTAAATAGCATATAACAGTGCTCTCTTGACCTTGCTGAGTACAGTTGGAGGGAAAGAAAGGTAATTTTCCTCAAAGAAATGTTAAAAATGTGTCTCCACTATAGCACAGATGCAGAGGATAAAGAAACTCCAGAGGGATTAAAATATTTTAGATTAATTTGGAAGAAGGCCACATTGTGCAAAGCCTGGTTAGTTTGGGCCTTTCCAATTCCACGCCATATAAACAAACCCATTTAAACTGCATTTGTTAGAAGGAATGTTTTAAAAAAAAAAAAAGTATTCCCCAAAGCAGTTGTAACTCAAATGACCTCCAGTTCTGTATTCTCCTCTTACTGCCTAAAGAGCAAACATATGTACAATATATTCTAGCCAGAGCTTGTGCAGTTCCCGCATGATTCATACTGCTTGAAAATTAAGTCATTTAAGTAAAGGGATTCTGGCTTCCTCAAGCAAGGTTTTAAAACCGAAACAAGGTTGGATCTGGTTGGTTTTGGAGCCAGCTTCCATACTTCGAACACGGCCATTACTTATGGATCTTCACTTCCTGAAGGAGCCAACACCAATTCACCACCATCTTGGGAGAGGAAAACAGCAACTTGATTGATGTTCAGAACAATACCAAATAAAAAATGAGGAAAAAAAGTCATTTTCATAACAAGTCATGCACTTTCAGGGAATCAAAAGATATTGAAATTCTGGGGAATAAGGGCTAGCACCCCTTCTCTCACTGAAGTCATTATGAGATGTACTGAATACAGTATGGCAATGGTATGATGGTTCTTGCATCAGGGCTGTAAAGTTCAGCTTTGATGCTGGTCTCTGCAGTTACCATACATTTGATAGTACACAGTCTGCTTGCTACAATGCTACTGGTTTCAGTTTTCCATGTGGTTTTTTTTTTCCTCTTGATGGTTGCTGCACATTAGCAATAAACACATTTTCTATCTCCTGCACATTTTGATTGCATCTACAGCAAGCTCTGTGCTGCCATGAACGGAAGGGATGGATTAAGCTCTCTTTGGAAATACTCCAGGTTTGCAGGAATATGACCATAACCAGAAAGCTGGCCAAGAGGATCTTTACAGCAACAACAAAAAAAATCAATTCAGAATGTAGAGCTTCTTGTGGTTGGGTTTTGTTCTTCTAATGTCATATATGGAGCTTTGTTTGTTGACATACCACTCTACATATTCATGAAAACAAGATGTTCTCCAGTCAAACTATCATGCTAAAGCATTTTAAATAAATACTTCGCATAATTTCAGAAACAGATGCTAGATAGTAAAATTGAATGTTTGCATCAGAAAAGGCCAAGACCCAGTTATTAGTGCTTCAATTTCCTATTTTGTGCTTCACATTATCACCAGCAGTGCATGAAAGACACAACAGCCATTACAGGCTAAGCTTTCCTATGGAAATGTATTTATTTTAAATTTACTCCAAGAAATGTGTGTGAAAGTCAGCATTTTTCTACACTCCTAGCTCTGTCTTGTCACCAACACACCTGCTACAACTCTATGTCCACATAAGACCAAAGACCTGACTTCAGAGAGCTGGCTCTAATGTCCTTACATCTGTGTCAGGGGTGCCACAGTAAACTATCTTCAATTAGCTCTGATTTATTGTTTGTTAAAGACTGTGAAAAAAATCACATAAATCAAAAAATAACTGGCGGGACTCAACTAATACAAATAATTAAATTCTACTTTGAGATTTGTGATTTCTTTTATTGCAGACTTTTCTGAGGTTTTGCTTTCTATATTTCCTTGGTACTTGGAAGTAGAGAACATTTAGATTATAACACAAGGCAAAAATATGACAGATTTGTCCTTCGGTGATAAAACTAGCAAAAATAAAGCACTTATGATAACCCTGTCTTTGAAAAACATCAGTAAATGGCCCCCCGAGCTCCATGAACATGCTGCAGACTGCACATGTCACATAAGTAAGGACTATGACTTTTTGCCTGAGGCTCCCACATTTAACAAAGGGAAACACTGCTTCCAACAAAAGATGCTATTCTAGTTATGTGCCCTTTTACCCTGTCAGAGAAACAGCTGGTATCATAAAGTCACAGCTAATTTGTATCATGTCTGCACTAACAGTCAGATTCAGTTTGTATCAAACTTTCCAAGTTGGGCTTAATACTGGCTGATGGATGACAGCCTTTCTTGCCTTCTCCCCCCTTCTCAAAACAGAGTTAAACACTGCATCCTGCAGACACTGCCCCCCCCAGCATTCAAAATACTAACTGAATCTCTAACACATTTCACATAATATATGAAAATGTTTAAAATTAGGAAATTTCATGAAAAAAAATAAATCCAAAGGTGGCTGAAAATTACACCAGCAGTTGTGAAGTTCTGTGCAAATAAATAGTGCTTTAATACAGACACATGGGTACCAAGTTAAATGGAAAAGAGTTTTCTCTTAGAAAAAAAAACAAACAAACACCTCACAACTTACTTGTCTTGGGTAATCTTCTGCAGTTTAGGGTCTCTGTTCTCCCAAAAAATAGTCAGTCTGCTGCAGAGATTTTAAAGGCTTTTTCAAGGTCAGCATTCAACAATTTAGGGACGACAATTTCAGGTTGGTTTTTTTTTTTTTTAAATGGACCTGTTTCTCATTTATGCTATTAAATGTCATCTAATTTCATTTTAAGATCCCTGAAGCAGAATGCCTGAACTGTGTAAAGGGACTTCAGTGAGAGTCAGGCCAAAGACTTACCAGCTCCAAACCCACAGCACTCACGTGAGAAAGAGCTCCAAAATCAGACTCTTC
Organism: Ceyx melanurus; assembly: GCA_024611195.1. Classification (NCBI taxonomy): domain Eukaryota; kingdom Metazoa; phylum Chordata; class Aves; order Coraciiformes; family Alcedinidae; genus Ceyx; species Ceyx melanurus. The sequence goes on from JANHGL010022221.1 coordinate 77,147, forward strand.
TTGGAAAACAGGCATGTGGAAACTTCCAGAGATTGGGAGTTCAAGCTCAGTTCAGACAAACATCTAACAGCACTGGTGCACTTCTGAAGCTACCCTCCACAGCACCTGAGTCTACAACACAAGCTGGAGACAAGATATTCTTCTGAGATTTCAGCTACTTCCCACCTCCAGATGATGGAGAAGTGTTCAAGCAAGGCCCTGTTCTCCCACCATCTGCAAGCACCACTGAAATGGAGGCAAGGAAAATCTCACGACATCCTGGAAAGTAGGAAAATTCATTTTTCATGCTCCACACTGTAATAATGACCATGGTTTTGAACAATTGGTCCTTTTTAGCAACGGGAGATTGACCTGCTCTGTAAATTCACATACACCAAGTGAACATCTCTGGGAAATCCAAAGCAGCAGCCTCAGTGCTGCAGGTGGAAAGTGACAGGAGAGCTTACTGTGACAGAGCTGAGAAAGAGCAGTTATTCCAGAACTGAAGCAGCCCAGCTCCCAGCCCCTCCTTCTCTCCACACACACACTCCCTGCCTTCCAAGGTTAATGTTGCACAGAAGACAGCAAGATGCAGCTTCTGCTGTGCCTAAGCTGTGCTTGGCACTGCTCTGACTGCCTGCTTGCCAGCAAGCAGAGCCAAGCACAGCGTGCTCCTGCCACATCCTCTCCAGTGAGCTGTATCTGCTCCCTACCTACTGGGAAGATCCAGATAATCAACTCCACTCCCTTCACTCCGAGCACAGCAGTGACTCTGCCCCTACATATGATCCTTATGCTTATTCAGGGTTGTTTTTTCTAATGTTCTTAAACCTCTGTCTGGCAAGGCATGGTTTATTAAAAGCAGATTTCTCTTCAGCCACTCAGTGTGTCAGTTTTACAGTTCCTAGGTGGTGTAATTCCTGGAAAATAAAAAATGTTCTTCATCCAAAATTTGGGATGAGTCACAGCAGGTTTGCTTGCTTTGCTTCACCCTTAAATGAAGCATAGCTTTGTGTATCTAAATGAAGCTCTGGGCTTTGCTTATTTATTCATTTTTGTTTCAGCTGCCTGTTAGCTCAAAAGCTCTCACAAGCAAGAAGACTTTTCTAGACAAGATGCCCTCCAGTTGGGCTCTGCAGCCAAAGGCAGCCATCACATGTAATGGGACTGTGCATTGCATCAGGAAGAATGCCTTCCCAAGCCTGAGCTCCCAGTCCTGAACTACAGAAAACTCCACACAGTTGTCTTTAACACCTTTTCAGGAATACAACCTAACACAAAACACACCAGTTTCTCACCTCTTACAGAAGAGTTTCTATCTCAAGGTGTCCTGGCTGCATGTAGAGGTCACCTAAGTCCCAACAGCTACAGGGACCCTTGGCCAAGTTTGAGTGCTGTACCTCTCTTCCAAGTTGTAGAGAGGACAGATGAGAAAAGGAAGACTCTACATTAATCTCAGGTTAATCCATCACAATAGCCCTAGAAAAATGCCTTCAGAAACTCTACAGATAGGCTTTCAGTTTTGAATATTTAAGAGGAAAGCTAATCAAAACCTTTCTTACACAACATTTCCTAACAGCAAACATCTTGGCTTTTAGAAAAATGTGCATTCCCAAGGAAGATAAAAAAACAACCATCACTAGGCCAGTGACTTTAAACCTTAACCTTACAGGGTATCACTTATTTTTGAAAGTAATTTATTTAAGCATGTCTCAGATTGTCTTCCAAAGTCAGATTTGGCTGTATTCAAGAACTAGCAGAAAAGTTACAGGACTGTCATGATAATACTGAACTATATTTACTGCTTTTTACACTCAAATAAGGAGACATGCCTTGTTTCCAGTACTTTACAGAGATGTCGTTTCCTTTCAAAATGAGCTTATTTGTACACAGCATTGGCTTTAATTAATTTCTAAAGGCAATTAATGGCCTTTTCCATGGTATCTTCATTCATGCCCCCTAAAAAACATCCTTCTATTTGGCCAGCTTTACAGTGTTAAAGAGGAGGTTAACTGTGGAAAGCATTACTGGATTTTGCCTTTCCTTCTTCATGGCAGAACACTTCCAGCACTCTGGCAAGCACTGTGCCAGCACCATGGGGAATTCAGCATGACAGAGATGACATCCTACACTTGGAGTGGATCACAGAATCACAGAATCACAGATATTAGGGGCTGGGAGGGACCTAGAAGATCATCTAGTCCAACCCCCCTGCCTGAGCAGGATCACCTAAGGATGATGGAGGCCCTGAAGAACAGATTTTCAGATGCAACGTATGCTTCAAAATAAGGCACCAGCTCAAAAATACACTGAAGCAGTCTCTGAGGAACTCAAGTGCCTTCTTTCAACACCACAATCTGCATGCTCAGGCATGGCCAGAAATACAGCTCCAGTTGCTGAGCTATCAGAAAAACTCTGGAGGGCAGTCACTGCTTTCTTTGAGTATCCTATCCTAAGCACAGGGGGAGAACACTCATTTCTGATCTCATTTTCTTTTAGACAGCAGGGCCTCCCTTCTGCTTGGGTCAAATTTTAAAGGAATTTATGTTCCTCATAAACTTACCATCCAAAGAAGCACATGGGAACTTAAGTTCAGTGATCTCACTGGAAGAAGCGTTTCATGGGAAATTTTAGAACATTTAGGTCGGTTCTGAATCAGAACAAAATCCTAATTTTGGAATATTAACATTTCCTACAAACTGGAAATCCCAGACTGTATCTGGCTTCAGATTCAAATACTCCCCCCAGAGAGGCTGGAAAGTAATGCAGAGCTCCGAGATGGCAGCCAGGGCAGAGAACAGCCTGCAGCAATTACCAGTCCGTGAGCATTTGCACAAGCTTTCTCAGAAGCACAAAGTTAAACTCCCTTCCCCAAGGACAATGACAGAAATAGCTAAAACAGGCCCAGACCTCACATTCCTGTAGCCAGCGTTGAGCCTGCCCCCTGGATCTCTCCTCCTCCACCCTGCTCTTGCCAAGGGGAGCAGAGCAGAGCTCGAGAGGAGGCCCAGGCACAGAGAGCATCCTCACTGGGCAGTGCAGCTGCACCCTGAGCTCCCTGACCATGAGGGCATCAGAGGGAGGTGCCCTGGCTCCAGTGCAGGACCTCTGGCCCCACCAGTCTGCTGTCTGCTGTCACAGGCCCTGCTTCCACTCACAGCCAGTTTGTCTCACTTTGTCTCCAGTCTGGAATTTCCGTATATTGAAGGCCTGAAGTTTACACACATTGCAAACACTTCCTTTGCATGGCTTGTGAACCCTCACTTGTTCTGGCATGGAAAGATCAATGTTTGTAAGCCATGTCTGTCTTAGAATTGTAAATAGTAAACACGGTTACTTGGACTCTCACAGGCTCCTCAGAGCCTTCTTGCTTTGAAAAGAAGACACAACAGGACACTAAAAACACCAGCACATGATTTTAACACAATTAAATATGATTTAGGACTCCCATCACAAGCAAAAAAACCCTCGTTGAAATCCAGCAGAGAAATAAGCATAACTACTAAAAGAATAGCCATACACCCACAAAATTAATATTGAAAGCTCAATTATTTTGTTTTGAAGGTAAAATTAGAAATAAAATGATTTTAATCTACTATAATTTCTGAAGAAACTAATCTCTGGTAACAGTGGTCACCAAGGAATAAGAGACAAGGGTCTGACTGCAAGGCTGTCCCCTCATCTCAAGGATTTGGATAAGCAAATAGCAGGGGAGAAGCCAATATAAAAGCCTCAGTAAAAACAAACAAACAAACAAACAAACAAACCACAACCAAACAGAAAAACTTTCTGAATACCACAGGCAAAGAAATCTGAAGTAACTACTTTGATCATACTCACCAGAAGGCAAACAGAGGAAATACTCTGAGATTTTCAGTTACAAACAAGCTGCTGAATTCAAAATGATGACTCCAGAAAATAGAGGTGATAACTGCACAGAAAGGGAAAATGACATTTTTTAGCAACAGAGTAGTTATTGTGCGCTCTCATTTTTTCTTTAGTAAAGTCTTCTTTAACAACACTCCTACAAAGGCCTTTTAAATTGTAGAATAAAACAGAAGAATTTTGCAATAGAATGACAAAACCCACTGTCAACAGCTCTATAAATTAGAGTTTGATAAGGCAGACTTTGATTTCTCCAAATCTCTCAACAAAGTCACTCAGTAAAATGTCTGAGAGAAGCAAAGCTGATACAGGCTAAGCTGAACATTTTCTTGTGATGAGCAAGAGATGAAGTAAAGCATCAGACAGGTGGTGAGTTTTCACAACAAAGCAAGTTTCCTGCAGATCTCCCTAAGGCTCTACACTGAGACATGCAGCATTCAAGATTCAATAAAGGCAAATGAGCAGTGAAAAGACAAAGTCTGCAGATGATACAAAAGTATTAATTGCAATAAAACTTGCAATAAAAGGCATCTTGGGGTCTAAGGAAGAGCTCACTGAAAATCTGCCTGACTAGCCAGAAGCTGTCAGATGCCATCACCAACCATTAGGGAAAAGGCTGGGATCTCTCCAGGTCACAAATAGAAATCCATGGCATAGCTAGTGTTTCCAGTTTTGCATAAAAACTTTTTTTCAAGCAGAGCAGCAGGAAGGGATACCAGTAATGATCAGAGCTCTTGCACAGTTCCCACCTCAAAGGCTATCCAGACTATGATGCTGCCATTTGGAAGACAGAGACAGTTGAGGCAGGGTATGAGAAAGGGCCTCAACACTGTTGAAATAGTACATGTTCTTTATTGTTATAAAAGAACTATGATTCTAAAAGGAATTCAAAAGAATCATGGAGATTATTTCATCAGCTATGAGATGTGACAGTCTGAATGTTACCTCCAGCTCAGAAAGTCCCAAAGTAAAGACTGCCAGACCCTGAGAGCACGTAAAAGGAAAAGCCATTCCACACACATCTGCTTTTGCTTGCTGTACAGTAAGTGCCTGTCTGAGCATCTCAGTCAGTGATAGGAGACTAACCTAGATGGACCCTGCTCTGGCTCAGCATGAAAACTATTCTCTGTCAATTCAGAGAGCAGAACAAATGAGCTGCCACCCTATACAAAAGCAGCACAAAAATTTGTGGGTGATCAAGTAGGATGTCAGAATGGATGCCAGAAAATGGAGCAAGAACAAGCTTCATTCAAACAGGGTGGTTTCTCCCTGAAGACACTCTGCATTCAGTTACCAGACCCACCATAGTGAAATAAAAACTGTCAACTTTCCTTAGAGAGCCACACATGGTCTGTTCTCCTTAGACCCAAGGACCATCATATAGAACATCCTGGTACCAACAGAGAGAATGGGTTATTTAATAATCACTGAAGCCTATTTTCAGTCATTGAAGATCATATGACTACTCAGTAATTTCAAAAACAATTTTACAGTGTGGTCTCTAGGTTTTATAGTTACCAGTCAGTGATTTATATTATTGAAAATGCTGAGGTTGCCAAAGCCAAGATTTTGTTTCATTCCATTAGAAGTTTCAGTATGAGATTCAAGAGATCTCCAATTCCTTTTGATGTTTAATGTTACTATTCTATATCACATAGCAGAAAAGAGCAATGCAAGAGAACATCCCTAATTATCAAGGTCTGAAAAGAGCAACCAAGAGCTTCAAGTCACCTTCTTCTCATGGGATACTCCTGTTTACAGCCCACAGAGCTCCAGCTCAAGAACAGCATCAATGCCCTTCCAGGGCTTTTTCACTGACTTGCAAAGCTGCCCATTTCTATTGTTAGTGCCCCACTTGACTCTCTGCTGGCATAACTTCATGACAGTCAGGCCATGCATTAGGAGGATCCTGGGCCTAAAAGTCTTGTTCTGCTTCAGTTTGCTCTCTTTCAATCTCTTCAAGATTTTTTTTCTTTTTAAACAAAGACAATCGCCAAAAGATTTTCCTTTTCTTCCCACAGTCACAAAGCTCTTCTGCTATTCTCATTGTATTTGCTCTGTCCTGAAGCAACATTTTTCTGAATTGAGCTCAACATCATTTGTAATATCAATAAAATGACTGAAATACACTCTCAGTATTTTCTGTCCAAAAGAACCCCTATCACACCACAATTCTGAGCTGACTGTGAAGGGCTCAGAACAATTGAACAAACAGGAAATTTCCAGGCAACTTAAGCATGAAAAAAGTTCAGGTCCAGGTTGAAAACCAGACTTCATAAATCTAAACCCTCCAATCCAAGCAACATTTACTAGGGTTTGGACACATTTGAGACTGTAACCTTCAGTGGTAAAATTGGCACAGTTTTTCCTGATTCTTCAGTCCTTCCAATTTCCCTGACCATAACCATTGGGTTCATGTTCTGCTGTCCCTTACAATGGCATTAACAGCACTGCAGACCCAGGCACACTCCCAGCACTGGACAGTCAAGCATATGGTGGAACTCAGTTTCTAGCTAACAATGGTACTAAGGCTCTCAGCTCGTGTAGGTCAGCATCCATGATACCCATGGCAACTTTAACATTTAAATACTTCTTAAAAAATTAAAATTATAGGCACACAGGCCTCATCTCTTCCTGCTTTGATCAGCAGTTACTGCCCACAGGGATAAACAGAGGGTTGTGTTCTTCACTTGCTCCACACAAGGTCTGCTTTTCTCATATGGACATCAGCAAGAAGCAGCCAAGACTGTTCCAGAACAGCCATTTGTCCTTGTGGAAACCTCTCTCTCCCATAGAATGGTGACATGCACAGCAAGGAAGCCAATTCAAGGGGGCTTTTCCCCTTTCAAATTGTCAACTTTTTACAATTTAAAAACCAAAGCTTGCCATTTATCTTTCTGCTCACAAGCTACATCCCTGGCAGTGGATACAGGCATGTCTGTTACAGAATATGCTGCTGAGGGAAGCTATTTACTGCTAAGAAGAAGTTCACTGCCCCTTTCAGAAAAGGGTTACCAGAAAGTTTAGAGCTCCACACCAAATTATTAATAATCCATAGAAACATCTTGCATAACAATTCAGAAAACAGTTACTTGAAACAGACAGCAAATAGAAACAGCTTTAAAGCATATTTTGACAGCTGCTAGCATCAATCAACAACTTGAAGAATTAGCTCAAAACAAGCAGAGTAGAACAGCTAAAATAAGCCTGTAATAACAAAAAGGTTGCCTCATGTGAAAGTGATGATTTTCTCCCCTCCCGTGTCTTCTTCAGTTATTGAACATAAACACATGGCTGGGATGCAGGTCCAGAGAGAGGGAACTGCAGGGAAAATTCCACCAGCTGTATTCTTTTCAGGGAAGTTCAGTCAATGGTGTTTCTGAGAAGAAGTGTGATTGACACAATTAGTGCCATCACTAAAAGTTACTATTTGTGGCTCCTAGATCTCGTAAGTCCCATAAAAATGCAGCAGTTTAGACAAGAGCTTTGTGCCAATTAAGGCACTCCCTCAGCAGGGAAGGTTCATGTGAACCTTTTCAGTGGCTTCCCTTCACAGGAGTTTTGGGATGGCAGAAAGTCTCTGGAGAACACCCTTGCTTGGGTGCAAGAAGGTTTGTTTCAAGTGGTCTAGGTTAGTCTTTGGGAAGGGTTTCTATGATGAGCCAAAATGAACCTCTAAGAATGAATGTTCTCAAACTCCATGGAGTATCTGGATCCACTTTCTTTACTCTGGGATTTATTTTGGATTTGCACAGAATACCTTCTTTTTTTTTCCAACTCAAACCACCTTCCTACAAGATAAACTTCTTGTTTTCTCCTAGTGACAGAGCAAAACCTGATTTCATTGCTCTGATCTCTTAGGAACAACTGAGATGACACTGACCACAAGCATTGCATTTTATTTGATTACTGACAAATCTTTAAGAATCTTTAAGAACTAACACAAGTAAAATATCTTTTAGAAGAGGGAAAGCATTATATGCCCAAACAAGAAACTGGAAATAAGCCACTGCTACCCCATTTTGTAAAAGCAAGGGAAGAACTACAACATCCCAGTTCACACCAGCAGCACCCACCAGTTTGCCGAGCCATCTCCCAGAAACTGTGACATGAAAGAAGCAGCAGCAGGGGTGGAGGGGAAGGAGATTCTTTCCACTTACTCCACCCCTCTCAATCACCTTCCTCAAGCAAAACCAATTCAGACACAGTGCCTTCTTCCCAGGAATTTTCAGACACCTCATTTTCACCATGTCTTCTCTTTCCTGCCCCACATTTTCCCCAGTCTTCTCCTGCTTTCATATCCATCATGCCTCCCCCACCATACTGTTTGCCAGCTTCTTTGTTGCTGGCTCCTGCTCATGTTCTTTCTACACCAGACTTGAACCAATTTCTTGCCCCAGATCTTTATTGCTACCTTCCTGATATTGCTACCTCTTTTTCTTGTCCTCATCCCACAGTCCATCATGACAACAAACTAGGACCTATGAAATCTCCAGTCTCTCTCAGACCTTTTTGAAGCCTTGTATAACATTATTGCTTCAGATTATCATAATTCATATGCGGTTTTCCTTGGACTTTGTCTTCCAACTGAGGCAAGCTGAGCAGAGCTAAACTTCCACAGAAGAAAAACATCCTAGTGTACCAGAACACTGCCACTTACTCAGGAATAATCAGTTCAACCAAGCATTTCTTGAAGTGGCTATACTATGTATGTATGGAAAACTTGCAAATCATGATCACAAAGGCAGTAGGAACATTGATGATTAACATCTATATTTATATCTGGTTCCATGGGCTGGTTTCAGTGACCCAAACCACCACTACGTCTGTTCCAGCCACTGCATTTCTGCCTGGGAATAGCTGCAGCTTTGCTGCTGTCAGCTCCTACTGCTGCTGGCAATGTTTAGGATGGGAAGCTTTAATACATTATTAAGACATCACTTTAAAGCATTACTATCTCAACTTTAATTAGCTTAAAAAATGTCTGCAGAAAGTACCAGATGCTCCTGAATACTCAAGGGCTTCTAAATGTTGACACAAAAATGTATTTAAGTGCACTGAGGAAACCAGATTGATTGCTACAGATGGACACCATCTTCTCCACTAGATAAGTAATCAGGTCTGTCAGGACAGGCTGAGACATGGATCATCACCCCAACTTCTTCCTGCTCTGCCCCACAGATGGAGCAAATGGAGGTGCTGGAGAAGGCACAGCAAGGGTGTCCATCCTGGAACTTCTCACTGTGCAAGCTCAGAAACTGCCTGTTAGCAATGGATTGTCTGGAAAAAACCCACCAAGGCTTCTTGTCAACCTTTAACCACCACCTGCATGCTCAGGGATACCTGAGCTTTGCCAAACCCACTCCATTTACTTTAATGTAACACCCAAGTTTAATGTGAGTTTAAATTTCCCCTTGCTTGACAGCCATATAAACAACAAGGAATGTGCACATACCAAAAAATAAAATAAAAAAAACCAAGCTATCCTGGTCACACCTACTGCTTTTCCTAAAGGAAGGGCCTGCTCTGGTCCTGGAGATGAGAACTGAGATGAATGAGCCTCAGCTGCTTGTTTAGACTCTTGGCCTTGCTTTCAATGGTAGGAAATATTACATAAAATCCATGTAACACATTCAAGCTAAGTGCAAATGATGAAAGAAATCAGCAAGGGAAAAGAGGCCAGAGAGCTGTTGTGATGGAAGAATAGCAGCTGGGAAAACTGAAGTCAACTCAGCTATGTTATTTTTTAATTAAAAATAATAATGGGCTTTGTTGCCAAGGGATTGGTTAACATTCCATTTAAAAAAACAAAAAAAAATTGTTTTACTTTATTCTCATCCCCTCCTAACCTCTCTCTTCTGTGCCCTCCTTCCCCCCCCAAAAAAGGTATTATAGACTCAAAAAAAAGCAAAATATGGTCCTAATTCTGTGGTGCTACATACTGACCTAAAAGCCACCTGTTTTTAAGGCATTCTGTTTCTCTCACATGAATGACTCCTTGATTAGAAGTAGCCAGAGAGTATCATTTTAATTTTGCTAATTATTTCACCTCCACTGCTGATCTCCTTGGTCTCTGCACAAATGTAGGTGGCTGCACTGCCTGAGGCTGCACGTGTGTACATGATCAAGGCTCTCTTTGAACAGCCCCTCTGCACACAAACATTAATCCTTCCAAGTTGAGAATCATAAATTGTTCTGATAAGACAAATGATGGGGCAAACCTCCCCCAAAGCAGGTCAATTAATTTGAATTTTTCTAGAGAAATATCAGTAGTCAGCTAAGTATAAGCATAAATTCTGCTTGAAACAAAGAAACATGTATCTAATGATTTGTCACTGAGCTGAGTGGTAGGAAAACAGAACTCAGATAAAGTAAAAATACTTGTATATACCTCCTGCATCTCAGATAATTACCATGGTGTACAGCAACTCACCAGCCCAAGAGCAGTTCTAGAGTAGGACTTGCCTGCATCTTTCTGGAGACATTTGGGTTTGCATTGAAGAATTCCATTGATAAAATGAATATTGACTATTTACTCAGTACAAAGCAGCTCTCTAAAGAGTCCTGAGCAGGAATAGCACAGTACAGGATGGTCAATGCACCCCCATTTTCACAGAGGAAAGACCCAACCTTTACCATGGCTGCACAGAGTGGCATTTACACCTTCAGACTGAAAGCATGTCTCTGCTTTTCTAGCTGAGGTTTTTCTGTGCAATCCACTGCATTTCCAGAGAGACCCTGAATTTGTGAGCACAAAGACAGCAGTAATTTCTCTCAGCTCTGGTCAGTATCTGCTGACTTACATGCAGATTCCTCTAGTATCTGACTCTTCCCTTGACTCCAGAGAGAATTTGTGGCTGACCACAGAACATAAGGTTAGATAAATAATGCATATTATTTGTGATGCAACAGTAAGCATGGGAGAAAGAGGATACTGGGTTGCAAAACATTTTTCTTTATGCTTCACATATTTTTTGGAAGACGAAAGAAACTTGCATTAGGCAAAGCAATGGATTAGTTTTGTCTCAAGGACGTTGGCTCACAAAGAAATGCTGCTGCAGCTAGTGAGTGTTCAACTCATTGTTGCCCAAACCACATTAAAAAAAAAATGAAAAGCCTTTGGAACTCACATGTTATTCCTCATTCCAACCCAATGTAAATAATTCAGCAGCTCAGTGACTAACAGTACACAGCAGAGAAGGACTTCTTTGGACAAGTAAGCATCGAAGAAGAGCTGAAACATTCCATGAACATAAATTCTCTTTTGTGGCAATACAATGGATTCAGCATTAGAAAATAACAAAAGGTGGGGGAGGAGCAGCTTGACAGCAGAACCTAAAGATGCTTCAGCCTCCTCAGGTTTTACACCCATTTCCAGGTAAGAATAGAACTGAGTTGAATTAATCATGAGTGGAGGGATAGTTTTATCTTTCAGACAGTCACTGTCAGCTTGGTCTAAGGGTCACATGAAAGTAGAGAACTCAGAGAAGCTTCTTGGCTCAACTCCTTCTCCAGATAGGGTGGCTATTTGACTATCAAAATAGGAACTGCCTCATCTGACTATTGATTTCTGACCACTATCCATCCCACAGTGGTTTAAGATCTGCAACAGCTCAATTTAAAAAACAAAGCAAAGCAAAAGGTTTGTTCCATTGCCTGTCTCACACCACAGAGATTATGTACAGTGCCACAAATACTGGGGGGGGACAGGGAAACCAAAGTGAAACTAAAAAATACAAATGGAAGAAAGATTCCTTCTAGAGGGAGAGAGTTGTAATAAAGTCACTTAGAAATGCCATCAGCCTTTTTAATTAAGGGCAGTCATATCAGTGAAGACTAACTCCATGATTCTGCTGTGTTTTAAAAGGCTGGGAGCTTCTCATATGATAATAACACTATTTTGTCTTTTAAGTCTCAGACAAAGAAGCTAGGTCACTGAAAATGCAAGCATATGCCAAAATGGGCAAAATATTTAAGACCATCCACATGTCCCATCCTCATCTGGCAAGCAGAAAATGGAATGCTATGGAATGCCCTTTGATATTTCTTTGTTTCTCATGGGAAACTAGTTGATGTTGTCTATTGTCAGCTCTCACTGTTAACAACACTCAGGGAGAGTTTATCAGCTTTATGTCTTGATGCCATTTGTCCAAAGTGACCTTTCTGTAAGGCTCACATTAGACTAATAGACAGTGAAGCATCAGAAAGACACCAGGAATCATTCACTAAGTGGACTACAAGAACACTGATTCTTCAATTTTATGTATTTCTTATTTTAAAACAGAGCCCTCTTGTCAGCCTTGATCTTTAAGTTGTAGAAATATACAAAATCAAACTATAGTCTCCCACTCCCCTCATTTCTCCTAGCACATCATATATAAATCACAGCTCAAAGAACCTATAGGAATACACTCTATCTTCTTTTCCTGGTCCTGCTGAAAATCTGAGAATGAAGTAGTCCATGGGTGAAATGATGCTCATCTTCATCCATTCAGCTCTGACTTCTCCCAGTTTAGAAAGCAACTGTTTCAGCTGGAATGGCACAGCCTTACACCATGGGAATGAACCTGACATCACAGCAACAACATGAAGTTAGCACCAGGTTGGTTTCATTTGGTTTGATACAAATCAGATAGAAGAACTCTGGTCTCTACAGACCCACTAGCTTTTAAATCTATTAAGCCACCCTACCTATTGCAATTTGCAACTGATTTATGCAGACTAAAACCAACATAACCACTGGTGGTGGAGTGAAAGCAGCTGACAGAAGGAGCTGCTATAGAAAGAAGGGGACAAAGTTGCTACAGAAATAAATCTGCCCTATGCTTTAGATTTTAAAATCCAAAGGGGATGGGGAAGATTAAAGGGATGGGAAAAGATACCAAAAATGAAAAATAAAACAAAGATGAAAAAAGATGAAAAATAAACAAATAAGAAAAGCAAACAAATTAAAACAAAACAGGCAAACCAACAAATAACCAAAGGCTTTGAGGAGTTAGATGGCTAGTATTGCAGCTCCAGCTTTGAGCTACACACCAACTTTCATCAAACAAAACAACAGGATTGTTCTCCTCCGAGTCATTCATCATCTCAGATATTTTTCTAATTTTGACTTCTACCCACTAGAGAGCAGAAACCTTCTAAATAATTATCATCTAGGGATTCCTCAGCTGGAATTCAAACTGGCCTACATAATTCCTCCAGACAGTGCTTCTTGAGTTTTCCCCATGGATCTCACTATTGCAATGCAATGCCTGGAATGCCAGTTCCATGCTGCAGTAATTGGCCTTCTGGGCAGCAATGTCAAATTCAATCTCTTGGCAGCAAGACTGTGGAAACTAATAGAACGTTTGTACTTCTGTATTTGAGCAGTAACTTGTTTCTAGGAGGAATCTGAAGGGGAGTGGGACAAACAAAGATGTAATTTTGAGGTTTTCTAAGTGATGTTGGATTAGAAGCTTCATAGAGGGAAGTCTTTCACTGATCTAGTGATCAGTGGAAGTTTAGAGAGGATATTAGGAAAAATCTCTTCACAGAAAGTGTTGTGAACAACAACAAAGGAGGTTGTTATCTCTTCACAGAAAGCCTGTTGGAACAGGCTGCCCAGGGAAGTGGTAGAGTCACCATCCCTGGAGTTATTTAACAGATGAGTAGATATGGTGCTTAGGAACATGGCTGAGTGACATGGCAGTGCTGGGTTAACAGTTTGGGACTTGATGACCTTGAAGGTCTCTTCTAAGCAGAGCAATTCCATGATCTACAAAGCTGACAGAGTACAGTGATGGGACTGGCAGCTCTGTCAGCCCAGTTAAGCACGGACTGACCTCACCATTTAACATCTGACTACTTTACATTTTCCATCCAGGGTGCCAGAGTGGGACAGTGACTTTACTGATCCTGCTAGTAACAAATCACTGATTCTGTCCTCAACATCACCTTCTGCATATCTATGGGAAACCATAAGGGCTGCACTCTGCCATGAGGAACATGGTTGAACCTTAACACAGGGAAGGCTTTGGGTAACACCTCATCTCTTCCACTAGCTAAGTCTGTGTGGCTTCCCACACAAGCACAAATACACCTCTAAGGCTGACTGTAACTAAGTAAAAAGAAATAACTTGTATAGTCACAGACATGTACATGGAGGCCTCCAAGTGTGTCAAACAGTGAACAGGCTTTTAAAATTATTATTAATACTTGGTTTTCTTTACAGGATGGGGAAAAAAAACCAACAGACAACAAAAACAACAACTACCACCACCACAAAACCACAGCTTTGTTTGAAATAAAACTGGTTTGTGTCACATTCTTTCCGTGGTCTGCGCTGACAAGGGAGAGAGGGCAGTGACAAATGGGGCTGGCTATATCTAAATCTGTCTATAGTTCATTGAAAGACTGTGACTTATCAGCCCCCAAACTGTACAACATTCTTACTTCAAGATAGACCTAATAAAGTTTCAGTCAGACATTGATGAGAAAGCTGACATATAGACTATAATAAAAGATTTCTCCCTGTGTGTCAGAATCTTAAAGGTGCTTGCCTCAATGGGATTCTTGCAATCTGGATGCAAAGCTTAGAAAGTATCCACTTCCTCCATCTTTTAAAGAGGAAGATTTTCCTGGAGTGCATTTGGCAGATACACAGACAGCTTCTTCTAGGAAAAGAAAGCTGTAATACTTCAGTGAGAGGTACAATTCTAAACAAAGGCAGCTAAGCCCTTAAAAATCCCTGTGTAGGCACATTTATTTCTGTTTGAGAGCTTAGAGGGTGACTGGAAATCCCAACACATTGAAGGAACCACAGCACTGTGACTGCTGAATTGCTGTGAAGGAGGAGATCACCACTGGGATCCTTCTCTTGCAGGAGTCTTCCCCTGCTCTTTCCTCTGCTGTGAAATACCAAACACCACACAGTGCAACACAAGAGGCTTGTCACGTGCTTAGGACACTCTAAAGATTGATTTTCAGCCTCTGGATGAGTGAAATTTGTGTACAAGGCACAACCTGAGCTCCATTTATAAACCAGCATCCCTACTGGGGTATGGTGCTCTACGTATTACACCATTCACTCCTAGGAACTAAGAGGACAAACCCTGGTTTTGACTCCAGGTGGCTGCATTGAATATTTAGACATTTTAAAGCAGACAAAAAGCAGGATAATCATTCACAGAATCATGGAATAATTTAGGTTGGTGTCCTGGTTTGGGTGAAAAGCAAGCAAGTTTTGTTCGGTGATTTTGCTTTTCAGCTTAAGGTTTCTAACTAAC
>JANHGL010022221.1:92377-111751 GCA_024611195.1 Ceyx melanurus
CTTTGGGGAGGAAGGGGGGTTAAAAGAGAGCGGTCTGTTATCGGTCTGGGGGCTGCCCTGACCCCAAACCGCAACAGTTGGAAAAGACCTTTAAGATCATGGAGTTCAACCTACTTCAGAGTAAATACAGAAAAACTCCCAGTGCCAGTAGTTTCATTCTGGATGGAGGGTAATGTAGCAGAAAACAAAACATACTGCTAATATTAAACATTAATTAAGAAGCTACTAAGAATGATCAGGGTTCCACTCAAACAGTTTCCTATGGGATTTAATATTCTCTTGAACAGAAATCAGCATGTTAATGTGTTCTTAGTTACCATGACTAACAAGCAACACCATTTTGCACTGATCTCAGATCCCATTTCAATAAGTCGACTGTATCTCCCTGTGATCATACAGTTATAAAATAACCTTGGAAATCAAGTACTCCAACGTTGAGAAGCTTTGATCACAAAGCCCTGGAAGAGGTTCTTCAACACTGTAGCCCACCCTTGCCTTGCCCTCCAGAGCTCCAGAATGAGCTGACAGACAAGTATTTGGCTTGGCCAACCTGTGTGTTTCTAGGGAGACACAAAATACAGTTTTCTGAAGGCATAAATCAACACTTCAGTGCACAAGCCTCGGAAGTTTTAACAGGTTTTATGCACCTTATATTTTTGAAAATTTATTTGAAAAGAGTCCATCACCTTCAAAGACTGAAAAGAAATATTTTAGATAAACTCAATTTTACTCCTAGTTACACTCGCTTACATTTAAAAGTGACACAACTCTCCAAGCATGGACAAATTAGTCTAATTTTTTTTAGATTAATTTGAGATCATGGAGAAGTGGAAATTGTTCATCTCAGTTTTAGCAAGGCTTTGGACACTTGTTCCATAGCATATAAACTCTGCATAGACAAGTATAACAGTACAACAGACCCTTGGGTATAACTCCTGGGGAAACTAGGTCTATATATTTCAATTTACATCAGTTGAGGTTATGAGCAATGCACCTGAGCAAGCTTTTGTTAGAAAGAATAAGTTCCAGTGGTATCTTGACAAAAATACTTCTATTATTTTTAGCAACTCAGCACCTTACATGGAACTGCTCTAATTATTGCCTTAATCAACATCATAACTTACAACACAACTTAAATTAACATGTGGTAAATAGTGCCCAGCAATTAGACTATCATGTGCACTGTACATCTGATTCCTGTTTTCACTGGAATACAGCTATTTGTGCTGGATCTTGTCCAGGGTCTCTGCTTTGGCCTCTAATGCTCTTTGGATGAGCAGCCCTCAACTTTCTGCTGCAGTTAAGAGGAAGACAAGATTCCTGCACATATTAATTAGGTCATAGATATGAACCTTGAAAGGAGGGTCATTAGTCATTTTTAGAGCTCCATTACTTTAAAGTAGAAGAAAACAAATCACAAACCACATCCACTTCATCACTGCATACCACCACCAGAGACAGCCAAGCTCAATCTGGATTAATCATATATCCCATCATTTGTCTTTTTATTCCTTGCACATCTCTTCCCCCTTTTTTTTTCCTTGTTCATTGTTGTGTGGCTATTTTTGTTTGCTTGGGGTGGTGGTGTTTCTTTTGTGGCTTTTTTGTCTATTTGTTTGGGGTTTTTTGGTTGTTGTTGTTTTGATGTGGCTTGGTTTTTTTTTAGTTTGCTTTTTTTACTTCATGGTCTAGAAAGAAATATAGGCATTTTATTTCATTATTCAAGCTCATGTCTCTTGTGTTGCTGTCTCCCATAGATTCCTAAGGATTCACAATTTCTAGGCCATCCTGTAGTTGCTCAATGTCTGTCAGGACAGGATAGTTTATCTTGGCAAATAATGAATCAATTTGCTATTAATTATCCCTTTCCTGAGATGTTCCTCTAGAGCAAGCAACTGCTTCCAAGTTGTATACACACATAGGCTCAAGGACTCACTTGCCCTGCAGCCAGTTTTGCAGAGCCCACAGCTTCTGCTCCTGATGAATCCAAGGTAACCAAACAGTGCTTAGCAAACCACAGAGTAGAAGTATCAGATGTAAAACCCCTTAAATGTCTTGCACATTAAAAAATCACAAGGCAACTAGGAATTCTAAGTAAGCATACAAATCATGAGGAAAACTGGTAACTGTCTTAAAACTTCTGTAAGTGTTGCTTTGATTTAGCAAAACCAAAATCATTTAAAGGAATATGTCCCAAAATAGAAAAAAAAAAAGTAAAAAAGCACCACAGAGTCTCTTACCTGCCTAAGTCATGCTAAAGTGGCAAAATCATCTTTATCAAAAAGATTCCACCACTGGCATGGGTGACAATTCTATTTAGGGTCCTAAAAGAAAAGCATGCTAAGGTTATAGTCACTGCCACCTTACCAGTGGAGGTGCAGAAACAGTCTGATCTGTGAAAGACACTTTTACCAGAGGAAAAAAAAAAAAAAAAAAAAAAAAAAAAAGAGAAACCTGAGACTCAAGATGAGACTTCTGTGCCTACAACTGGCACACGACCTGGGGAAAGGTTTTGGGATGAGACTAGTGGGTCTCATCTCCCCTTCTTCCTCCAAGCACCTTTAATTCTCAGCTGGTCAGATTTTAAGTCTTTGAGGTCCTGGAATGCTTTTCAACATAAACAGTGTTTGAGATTCTCATAAATGTGGCATAAAACTATGAATACAGACAACAGAAAGTGTTTTGGTTATTTCTCTGGGATAGAGAAAATACCACTAGAAAGCCAAAGGAAGCATGGAACATTTTCCACACTACTGCCTGCCTGTTGCAGAGTTCAGGTCTATTACTCGTGAGGGAGGCTTTGCTTCAGTCTGAAAGAGACCACTCAGTTGTCATTTCCACCTGTGTAATGCACAGAGCAAATGTCTGTGTGCAATATTCCTTCAGCTGTTCTCACTGCTGTCAAAGACTGAAAGGGAAGAAAATGGACACATGAATCTATTAAACCATTTTTCTTTCACACAACCTGGGGCTGAGATGATGGCACATTTCAGAAGCAAAACAACTTTAAGTGACAGCATCATTTAAGAGGAGGAAATCCACAGTAAACCTGGCAAAATGGTGCTGCTGATTCAACAGGCAGCTTCCCTACTGCAAAGCCCATAAGAAATGAAGGTCTTTGCGTGACACGTGGATGTGGAGAGCAATGCTGCCATTAGAACAGGGGAAAGTGCATAAGGGCTGAGCCCTCTCCCATGCCAGACAAATCCTGAATGGCCTGTAAGGCTGGTTCTCTTCACTCTCAAGGCATCCAACCTCCTGCTGATACATAAAAACCATATTGATCTAGTAGCTGCTGTAATTTCTCACAGCTCTCAATCCTCTCTACTGAATTATGAATCACATATGAATAAGCATATGGGAAAAAACCCAATCCTTATTATCTTATCCAAAACAGATAAAAGAGCTCAAAACATTGATGTAGAAACTGCTTTCCCCTCACTTCACTGTCCTTGCTCCTGACCTGCTACACACTACATTCACTACTGGTCAGTAGAGAAGCCTCAGCTGGAGGTGGGATTTGAAGAGGATGAAGGACAGGGAGCAGAGTGGAAAATTGACCCATTTTTTTCCCCTTGCACTGACTTTTTTAGGCAGATAGGTGAGGAAGGCAGATGGCACCCTAGCTGATGTATTAGCTACTCCTGTCATTGCAGGGTAACCTTAGACTTGGAAAGAAATGCAGCAAGCTTGAACCACATTAAAGCCCTGATTTAGCCAAGTGCTTTGAAACACATGCTTATAGTTAAGCATCTGCCTAAATGCTTTGCTGAATTAGGAACTAGGTTGGTAAAAGGGGCAATTGATTAATGGCTTCTGACAACCACCAGAAACTAATGAGCCACAGACCTCTGCTTTTTTCTCCAAATGACTGTACTTAAACCTGAAGGAAATTTCATTATGGAAACAGAAAACACTTATAAATAAATCATATGTGTCTCCTTTGCAAATATTAATTTTTATCTGCAATTAGTGGTAAACCCAAACTTCCTTTCATAAGGTAACTGGAGACAGTGCCATTTGCCCTGGGTAACTGATTACTCTTTCCAACCCATAAATTTCTTTCTAGAACTGCATGGTTTATGGAAAGCTTGGTGAACCCAGCTAAATCAGCCATGAAATATGCAGCATCCAGCACATTAACCAAGAGGCTGCCTGACTGTGACATCAGCTGGAGGATGAATCATGCCAGCCTTGGACAATCCACCTAAAAACAGAGAGCTCAGTAACAGGACGTGCTGAAACCTGCTTCAAGCTGCTTCTCAGGACACCCAGGGAACAAATCCCAGGGAATTAATACAAGCTATTCAAGCCCTCACATATGGGAGATGGAAAAAGCTTTGAAGAGGACAATGTTGGTCCTCCAAGATGCAGTCCAGCTATTTGCTAAACAATACTCCAGTGACGAGGGGTTTTGATTGGCCATGTGTTTTAGGTGACTTCGCTTTACTTTTAGAAACAAGAAAACCCTCTGGCCAAGGCACATCAACAGGAGCCATGGCATTCAAGTTTAAGGTCAACCTTACTTATATATCTTCTAAAAACTCAACTTGGTTTTCCTAGCACCATTATTATTGCAGGACACACAGGACACCTGCAGTACAACAAAAGCAATCACCTGTGTCAGCACTGAGGTCGTGATTTAATAGATACACCCAGGAACATCAAAGCAAAAGCTACAGAACAAGAACACTACTATCCCGGGTCCAATTTTTATCATCCATACAGTATCTAAAATGACTCTCTCCCTTTTTCCATTTTTACACCTGCATTTTAGTTATTTAGACCTTCATACAACATGGTAATTGTGAGCAGTTAGTTTCTTTCATTCACAAACACACTTTCTTGAAAGTCCACCTGTCATCCAAATAAGGTAGGCTGAATTCATAAGCAACTGGCCAGTTACACTTGGAGGTTTCACAATCACCAAGTTTGTGCACAAACAGCAGCAAAGCCTGAAAATTTCATCATCTGTAGTCACATTTTTGTGCTACTAGCTGATGGAGTTTACACTAGCACCACACTTCTGTACCAGCTCTGGGGCTGCAATACCTAATCCACCAAAAATGCTGCCAGTATAAAGTTAACCTGTACATTTGCTTGCTGGTAACAGGAGTCAGCAGAACAACTTGTCTCACAGTGGCATTACATCATCCAACTATGATGTTTTAGTGGTTATGAGCCCTGATGTACAGGTTATCACTGTACATGACCTACTGGTGACATGGGGACTTCCACACTTCTAGTTAAATGGTTCTTGAATATCCATTATGGTCTTTGTAACAGAGATGAATTCTCAAAGGCAGCTCTGAGGGAAGAAAAGTGACATGACTGAGCCTTTGGGAAATGACCAAACCCTATCAGGATAGGGAAAACGTTTTAGTTCCCTAGGTTTGGATCAGATCAAACTCACACATAGATTGACAGTGCCCCAGAGCAAAGGGTAGGGAGTGAAAAGGAAAACACACCATCTTTTTCATCACAAGTCTACACAAACATATTCATTTATTACTAAGCAAATGCTCAAAGGTTTTACACTACTTTTCACTGTGAAGAAGAAAAACAAGTATTTACCTTTGCATAACTGATAGGTTTATTCTAACTCAGAGCCTGGCTCAAAACCTACTTTAAAACCTACTTCACGTTCCCATTTTTTTACATATGCATAATACCAAAAGGAATTTTCTTAACAATCCCTAGCACTCTGTTGAGGTCTATACACGTACAACAGCAATGTGCACAAGATATTCCTAGGTTCAGACAGAAAAATTTCAGCACAGTTTCAAAAAGAAAGACAAGGTGGTGAGCATAAAAACATACGTTCTTATTCAGTGCATGGGAAAGTTTGAAACAGCAGCTATTTCTTATCCTTTGCATAGTGGAAGTTCTACAGTGTATCAGTTATCACCCTAAAGAGGTACATTTTGGTGTACCTAAAAGAGAATGCTTCTGAGAATACTGATCAGATTCAGCTTCATCCACACAGAGCTGCACCAGAGACATCTGGCCCCATTCATTACACCCACACTTGAGCAAATGATTGGAAAAAACCCTTATATTCTTCCAAGATCAGAGCTTTTTCTATGCTTGATTATTGTAATAGACCCACTGTGAACCCTTGTCATTATCCTTCATTACAACAAGTCCATTTTTTAAATGTCCTTAGTTTGTATTTTCAAAGTTTTTCTCTCATCAGCATATACTGATGGACACTCTTTTCGATTCCTCTTTTCTTTTACAAAGTAGAAAAAAAATGGCTTGGATTGACTGAATGGCTCAGTAGCGTTTAAGAACCTTTCCCTGCAAGGCTGCTACTCTGAAGTCAGTGTATGTGGACCATGGCAAATGGGTGTTGGGAGCTCTTTGCTACCAACATAGACATTCTCTGCTACAAGAGAGCTGTCCTTTTACATTGTAAGAAACTGCCAAGAGGCCAAGCTTGAGGACATGTGACTGATTCTCCTCCTACTCCTGTGGTAAAGTCACTTCAGAGACTCCAGACTCTCTCAGTCATGGGGCAGCACAGAGGATTGGAGGATCAAGCACCTCACCTTAAGCTGTTCATTCCATGAAGAAGTGTGGCTTCCACTCCAGTAACATCTTCCACAGGACTCACTGCACTCTCAACAAAATATGTTTGCTCTTCTGTCCCAGCATTACCTCTTCTTGCTCAAGATTTCTAAAGCTAGATATTAAAAAATAATATGAAGCACAACCACATGTGTTGAAGAAGCTTGGCTCCAGATCCACCCTGCTCTTCTGAAGTTTTTCTCTAATAGCTGTTGTAATCACCTGCAAGAGCTCAGTGAAGGATGTCATGTATGCATCTCCCTTTCCCTCACTGCTCTAAGTTGGGGTTGTTTTTCTGCCTGACCTGTGGTGTGAAGCCACTTGGCCATGATGTGCCTGAATGCATCAGGCAGCCCAAGCCATTGGTCAGAAAGATCAAGATTTTTTTATTGACATGCATTTTGCTATTAATAGCTTTTAAAAAAAAAAAGAGTTGAGAATTGGCAGTGAAGGGACTATTGACAAGTACCAGAACATGCAAAACCAAGCAACTGTCAGGTTTGAGTGGTTTAAATCTCTCCAGAAATAATCCTAGTGCTTTGGTAATTGCTTTGACAAACACTAGATAGTGTAATTCTAAAGTTCTTAAAAAAAAAAAAAAAAAATAAATCCCACAACCAGGGATTTCAGGTTTTCAGCTAGGTTTTCTGAGACTAAAAGACATGACAATTCTCACACACACTGGAGCCTGGGAAACTCCTCACATCCTCTGAGGACAGGACAAGACACAAAGTACTCTAAGAAGGACTAAAGGAGACTGATTCTTCCTTGACACTAGCAATTTCCCTACCAGTTAAGCCACTTGGAGAAACTGTAAAGAAAAGGACAATAAAGAACTACTAGAGGTCAACTGAGGCAAACCGCAAAGCTCTGCATGGGACAATTCCAGAGTAATACACCACTCAAATTACTGAGGCAAAACCTCTGGTTTGGGTCAATAGACTGGATTCCTTTGCCAACACTTTTTCTAGCCTACCTTCTAGATTTTGTATTAGCTCTGCCAGTTTCAGCATAACTGTTCTGTGTGTCTTCAACAAGAAGAGCAGTGAGCTGGATCTCATCAGACCATGGAAGGAGGAGAAACACTTGGTACCTTCTCCACAGAAGCATTTGAGGAAAGATTCCTCAAGATTCAGCTGGCAAGTCAGAAAATCCTCGTAGCCAAAAGGTGTCAGAAATTGATGACAGATGAACAAAATCAGAACCCAATATGTTGGACTATGGGCATTCTGTTAACCATAGATAACAATCAAATCAACATACAAAACCCCAATCTCAAACCAGATTGGGATAGCTATACAAATATAATGAACTCAAGATGCAGAGTGGTTTTTTGCCAAGTGTACATTTTTTAAAGTCCATTATTTTAATTTCCTTTCCTTAAAAAAAAGATAAAAACAAACCAAAACACACCAAGAAAAAAACATCAAATAAAAAAAAATCCAAACAACCCAAGCAATTAAACACAAAAAACACAACCTGAAGCTGAATATTTAAAGAGCAGTTAAGAGGCACAATGGACAGTTACTAGCTTTGACTCACTTGCACTATTTCCTATCCTTGAAACTCTCCCCCTAACCACTATTTTCACTTGTACTTACCCATACAATTAGTTTGTTTAATGAAATTCCTTTTTCTATTATTAGAGAGCTCTGATTTGTTATTTTTGTTTGGATCATAACATTAGAGATAGCAGCTGAAGCTGCTATGAGATAGATATTCAGGTGATGATGAAACAAATCCTTAATTCACCTATCAAATCAGAGAACAAGCAGCAGGATACAACAGGTGAATTCTTTTTTCTAAACCCCTCAGCTTTCAGTTGACACTCTGGAGCATGAGATCTGTTTATCTTAAATTTCACAGGCACATCTATACATTTTACTAAGAGTCATGAAACAAAACTTTCTTTTATATCCAAGCTACTTAATTGAATTCTTGGCAAGATGATTAACTAAAAATTCTGGAACAGACAGGAGTGGGGAAAAGAGCAATAGGAAGACTTTTCTCTCCCCAAACACAAGTAAATGCAGTAGTAATTCTTTAAGCTCATTCTTTTACATACCACAAACATATGGAAGGAGGCATACAGGAAAAAAAAAGCATCCAATGCACCACCCTAATTCTGTCCCAGGAAGAAAACAAGGTGGGCCATAATCAATCCACTGCCTTCTATACACAGAAAACAGGAGGCTGGATCCAGAACACATCCAGATCTCAGCTTCATACTGTTGGCTCACATCTAGGAAAACAATTCCAACCCCAAAACCTCTCACTGGGTTCTTTAGAAGTTCATTGAAGACTTTGAAGTTTGGGTCTGTGCTGTAGCCAGCTCATCCAGACTCATGCTCAGGGCCTGGGAAAAATCTGAGTTCTCTGTGCCCAGCCACCTCAGCATTTCTGTTGTCACAGGCATGTGTTTCATACAGATAAATCCTTTGATGAAGTCACTTGGCCTTAGAAGGGACTGGGTCTGAGATCCCCTTAGCTCAGATCAAAGCTCTCTTTTGTCTGGATCAGAGGAGTTGACAGTTATGCCACAGAGGGCTTTCCTGAGTCAGCTACTGGAAGACCTTTCTGGAGACCAGGCTCCCCACCCAGTCCTCTTCTAAGCAGACAATGACCTGGACAAGTCTGTCCCCATCTCTGCTCCCTCTCTCTGCCTATTTTAGTCTATTTTAAGCTGGAAATGCTTCAGGCAGGAATTGTATCACCCTACTTATTGACATGATCACAGCTGTATAGTGCCAGGGACATACAAATACTCCTGATAACTATGTACTGGCTAATCTGGTTTTGCCACCTCACGTCATTCCCAATAGGAAAACTGATCTGTAGAAAATCAAGGCATCCTGCTGAATAGTGCCAACATTTTCAAGCTGCTCTCCAAAGAATTTAGCTGGAATACCTTCTGGACAGTAGCTGTTCTTGGGAAGTCCACTTAAAGCCAAAATTCCATGGAAATGCTTCTTGCAAGAACTGAACTAAAGCCTTTACAGCAGAACTTGTTCTGTGCTGGACCTAAAATGGGAACCAATGGAAATGTTTCTCTCTATCTCCCTTCCCCATTTCCTTGAATGAATTCAGTACTGAGGCTGCATTTCCATTATTTTGTGTGTCTGACACGTTGTGGGAATGCAGAGTGCAGTCACCTGGAACCCCCTACCTCCAACCCCAAGACCTCATGCACCTTTGTGCATCCTCCTTGCACTCTTCAAACCTTCTGTGCACCTTTCAGTCCTCATTCATGATCCAGTCTATGCCAAAAGCTTCCACCTGGGCAGTAACTTCCACACTAACGGTTTTGTAATCATCACCAAAATCTATAAGCATCTAATACAGACAAAAATTCATCAGGAAGAAACCTTTTTTTTTTTTTGTGACTATGTTTTACCCTCAGCCACCTCAGAGCATTCATTTCCAAACAGAAACTTAGCTTACTAACACTATAAATCATGGATATACTTGTAAGCCTCAGAGACTTAGTGCAAATCTCTCCACTCAGATAAACAGTACTGGACCCAATAAAAAAGACTGTCCATGAGTCAGCCTGGCTCTCACAGGTTACAATACTCTGAGAACCCCTCAGCAGATAAATACCACCAATAAACACCAACTTCTCACAAATTAACATCAACTGGATCTTTCTGCAGTAAAAACTTCAACATTTCATCTTCCAAAGACGATGGGCTGAGGAGAGTTAAACAAATCTCCCCTCAGCTGCATCTGCTTCATGCAGTAGTGTGACACCCTTTCTTTAATCCAGCAAACCCATATGCTGTGCCAATGGGTGTATTGTCAGTCTGGGCTGGGAAGAAGCATTTCTGCTGTGTTACTTTTTGGATGAGTTTGGAGTACATGTAAAAATAATATTCTCTCCATTCTCCACTCTTAGCTCTTCTACCTTTTTTGATGATGCTGCATTCATTTTGCACTGACACCTAAAGACGGGATCTCTTCCTTTACCATGATTCTCAGCTATTTATATACCTTCTTGGTCTCTCAAAATAAAAATCAACAGCTGGGCAAAACAACTAAGCAAATGTGGACATGTTAAAACCATTTAAAACCTCTCCTTTTAGCAAACAAGGTGACAAATGATTATTCCCAAAGAATTTTTAATTTCCACAAGCCTGAACAAAATAAGCTTACAGGTCACGTAACCTGGTTTGCTACAGTCTTTTGCACAAATATTTTATATTTCCACTTGTTTTCCAGATTGTGTACAAGCCTGAACTCACCTCACAGCAGCCTTAGCAAATGCAGTCAAACACACCTGGAATACTTCACTCAGCTCTAGAGAACTCATTTCCTGAATGACAACCAGCACCCAGAAGAGGATCACAAGAGAGCCATAACAATGTTAAGCAAGCAGACAGGGACTGACTTGCAAAGAAAGATTAAAAGAGCTAAGGATGCATCAACTGACTAAATAATATGAAGGGGATGTGAAAAATATCTACAAGTATTAGTAGAGCATTAGAAAGGACAAAGAATTATTTTATCAAAACAAGAGTTTAGAGCTACAGGGAGGAGTAGTAGTAAGTTAAAAATTAAAAGATTGATCAAAAAAAGTAACTTTAATAGCAAAATCGAATAGAGTACAGAATAGACAAGATAATATGCTTAACCAACACTACTGCTTCGTAACTTTTTGTCCTTTAAGAACACAAATATTGACAGCTAAATCCTAAAAACACTATTTTGACATTTTAGGTTGAAAACAAGTTTTGAAATTCCCCCAGGAATAGTCTATCCCTGGCTGGGGAAATTCCAGCCACCCATAACCCTGGAACTACACAGCCATGTTGGGCCCATTGCTTTTGCACTGCCCCAGCTCTGACCAGAAGCATCCTGACACAGCAGAGAGTTCACAGGTACTGATGAACAACATCTGAAATGGGGCATTCAGCAGTGGCTCCTCTCTGTCCTTTAGCCATACTAAAAAATATTCAGGAAAATCAATGTCAGATCCTGTTCTACTTGGCTTTGGGATCACTGCCAAAGATGAGGGAACTAAACAGTTCAGTATTTCATCTTTTCTGTTTCTCCTCTTTGTTTTCTCCAGAGAACAGGACAGGGAGGTAAGTGGACCTTGTTGACAGTCCATCAGGAGACAAAAGGCTGTACCTGCCAAGCTCAGGCAAACCTCATTGCAGCAATTTAGTCATGGATTCTCTTGTTCACCCTGCCCCTACATGGGAGGCTACCATGACTTGGGCAAGGCTGCCAACTGGAGCAACGTGCCTGTGCCTTAGCCAGTGGGGATCACTGCACTCTTCTTGTTTTTCATCCGAGTAACAAAGTAATGCTGGCTACCGGTCTTTTACTAGTATTTCATTTACAGAGTGATCAAGATCTCTGGATGAAAAGCACAAGGGAACTACAAACTTATAGTAATGTCTACTTTAGGTTCCTTTGTCTTAAGAAATGTTCTTTTTCTTTTTTTTTCTACTAAACTTTAGTGACAATCTTTAAAGACTTTTAATCTGTCTTCTTTTTGTCCAACCCAGCAGCTCCTGAGAAAAGCAGTGGCTGTCTATTCCATAAACTCTGAGCACAAACAATAAGTACATCAAAAGCCCATTGCTGGTTGGCCAGTTTCCACGTAACCTAATATGGTTAAGAAAATGTTTGACTGGAGCCCAGAGCAAAGCGCCAAACTTCACAAGTCTGCCGTGAGCAGAGTGCCAGGGAACCTCTGCTCAGACTCACTGCTATTTCAGCTTGCTGCACTTACTACCTACTTCCAGCAGCTAGACCATAATTGTACCTCTGCACAGCTCTGAGGCCAGGCAGGAGGGCAAAGCCTCCCTCCCTGCCAGCGAAGAGTGGCGCAAGCTGCCGTACAAGGCTTGCTGGGACAGCTCAGGGCAGTGCTGCCCTTCTTGGGATGGATGGAGCAAGGAAATCCTGGGGATCCCGAGGATGTAGAAGGACACGCACTGCGTGAGGCACTGGAGGCCATGGAAACATCCCAGAAAGTGGAGGGGTTAAAGGGCTCCAACACAAGGGAGCAGTCGCTCTGCTGCTGATGTAGGAGAGGTGTTAGCAGACCAAATCCACGTGCAGGGTGGGTACTGTCTCCACCCTGTCTTGCTGCTGCTGGGATGGATGAAACCTGGCACTGTGCAGGCTGCCTGCCTGCCTCTGCCACTGCAGGCTAGACCTGCCCCACTTGTCTTACGGATCTGCGTGTCTCTAAGTGGGTTAGGATTTTCCAAACAGTCAAGATAAAAGAGGGTGATGAAGCAAAGTAATGACATGGTCAAGGTCAGTCTTTAAGCCACATTTCATCCTCTCACTCTTTAATGCCACCAAAATAGTTGGGAAGTCTGATAACAGGGATTTGGCAACAGAAGGAAAGTGGATCTTGGAGCTTGTATCAGTGAGAAGAGTCACTTCAGGCATGAAAAGAACAATATTACCTTGATTATGCAAAGGGTTGGCTGGCCTCTCCCACAGCATTTCCTATGAGATCACATACAGACTTGGAAACAGAAGGAACTGGTTTCAGGAAGTTTAGAAGCCTTTTATGGATTATATTAACAAGGCACAGGCTGTTCCCTGAAACTGATTGTACATCAAATTCCATTATGGCCACATGCCCTCGGTTGGAATGCCTTTAGCATATATGATAGTACCAACAACCACCAAAAAAAAGAAACAATTCTGTTATTTAATCCCCATGGCTTTTTTTCTCTCTTTTTTTTTTTCCCCTTTTTTTTTTGAGACATGGCTATTAAGTGCAATTTTCTGGACCCACAGAGCTCACAACAGGTTACAAAAGGATATCTGTTAGGTTCCTAAAACTTCAAAGCATCCTATGGAGTTTAACCACAACTCTGAAAGGCAACCTATTACATTGCAAGATTTTGGAATGAGGCCTAATAAATATTAGGGGCCAATTTTTCTATTTTGTTCTCTGACAGAACATACATCCTCACAAAACCACATCAGTGCTTGGAAAACACTAATTCTTTTTTTTTCTGTTTGAACTCTTAGCTCTTGCATTTACTATGAAACACACTTTCCAGTCAGTTTAGTTACCATATGCTCACTTTTGACATAGAAAATGAGAAAGTAAACCAGCAGCTGTCCTCCTTTTCTACCAGTTCATGTTGCTGTGCATTTGATTATTTCTGAAGATTTTCATAGATTCATAGATTCATAGATATTAGGGGCTGGAAGGGACCTAGAAAATCATCTAGTCCAACCTCCCTGCCTGAGCAGGATCACCTAGACCAAGTCACCCAGGAACAGATCCAGGCAGGTCTTAAGTGTCTCCAGAGATGAAGGCTCCACAATTTTACATCTAGGATTTTTTTTCCTAGTGATGCACAAAATGCGGCAGATGCCTCGTGCACCAGGACTGCCCTGTGGTTCTGTGATAAGCCTACAAACACACCTCAGATGCTGGAACTGTTTGGAATTATCAAGGCATTACATGAGACAACCATAGGACTAGGAACAATGGGGATAAACTGGAGCAGAGAAGGTTCCACCCCAGCATGAAGAAAAACCTTCCTGTGAGGGTGACAGAGGCTGCACAGGTTGCCCAGAGAGGCTGTGGAGTCTCCTCTGGAGCTTTCCAACCCCACCTGGATCTGTTCCTGTGTGGCCTGCCCTGGGTGACCCTGCTCTGGCAGGGGGGTTGGACTTGATCTCCAGAGGTCCCTTCCAGCCACCCATGATTCTGAAGGCTTCTTCCAGTTCAGTGTTTCCCCCACTGGGTTGCACTTGACCATCTGCACAGTCCTCATGCTCATAGAATCTGCATGACTGTTGCTGCAGCTGAAGAACCAAAACATTTAGACTTCAGATTCCCCTGGTGTCAACCTGCTACCTCTTAACAGAAAAAAAGACACATGCTTGTTCCTGTTGCAACTGCAGAGAAATGAAGAGGCACCTGAGCAGAAGAACTAAAACCTCTCAGATCTGTCCCAGTTATTTGCTGTCTGATTTCCAATAATGCTTTTCTCTGTGCTAACAGGATGCAACGATTAAAGACCACTGTTGCCTTTGCTCAGTTTGGGAAACAACCACCTCTGATACAATCTCCCAGGAATCCATCCTTAGAGCCTTGCCCATTGTTATTTATAACTGAAGAAATATTAGAGGATTCACATATTTTGCCCTAAAAAAAAAAAAAAAAAAACCCAACCAAAAAAACCCAAGACCTTTGGCCTTTACATATTTTTAATTTTATTTTTTTTTTGAAAGTGCTTCAGACAAGGCTGTTACTCTGCACCAATGTTTCCTTCCATTAAAATTTCCTCTTAAAATATATGGCCCAGAGGAGGAACACTAGACCTCAAATATACCACAAATATGGACAAGTTTTTGCCTGCAGGCATTTGGAGCATGGGAATCTGCCCAAACTATTATCCTTACAGAATTAACCAGCTCTGTTAGTCAGCATAGTTAACAGCCTCAATAAAATAATTTTACCCTGACATGCCTTTGTCAGGACAGCTCACCAGTTGCATAGTGCATTGTTTTCCACTGCTTAATGATTAATTATTCCCAAGGTTTGAAACTCTAGCTTTTACAACAGTATTGTCCAACAAACTATCACTTTTAGGTTCCTATTACTCCTGGCTTCAGCTCAGCTCCCCCTGCCTCTCCTCTCCCTCATCTCCTGACACGAGCTGTGAAAGCCTGAGCCCAAGACAGCAGGCAAGCTACAGCTCAGTTATGTGTTCAGGACTGCCCTGCTTGGGACTCCTGAATCTTCCTGATGAGCACCAGTCAGAAAAGGTGGAGCAGAAAAAAGGTATGAGACAGGCCACACTAAGACAAGTCTTTATCTGCTGCTTTATTCACTCCCTACAAGCTAATGAACACCCACCACCATCAGTTCTGCCACGTATGTGACCATGGCTTCTCAGCACAGAGACAGTACAAAATGTGAGGATCAGATCTGTGATACCCTCGCCCAAGACAGTTCTCGATAGCAACAATCATTTGAGAGAGATGATCCACAGAGTAACCATCCAAGGCAAGTCCTTTCCCAGCCAACTCTTCGAGGCTGGCTTTTCCACTTCAGTTTTAAATCCCTTTTAATTGCTTCCCTAGTCTTCACTACAAGAACTCTGTAGTATATTACTATTTTATATAAACATCCTATCCTTCTGGATCAGTGGATTTGGTCTGCATGACATCATAATTTCCACCTGTGTAGTCAGAATGATGGAGTTAGTTCACTTGGAACAATTTCTACTAAACAGCAATTACAAAACAAGTGTAGCCTGGGAACATTTATTATTATTACCATCATTTAGTAAGACTCCTATCAACTGCTGAAGCAACAATCTTTTGAAAGGCAAATTTCCTCCCACCTGGCAAGCAGAATTATTTTACATGTCCCTATCAAACTAAAACCAGAACACCTAGGGAATATAGAGTCATTGACTTTGCTAGCATATTCAGCAATATTATTATCTTAATGACATATAATAGTCTCCATATTCAAAGCCTTTCACTAGGAGAAAGAAAGACTAGTATAGATATTGAGCTGAAATAATTACCTCAGCGTGTACAACCAAGGTCTATGTTCAAAGAGGACTGTTTTTAGGATTGATGACAAAGGCAAATAAGACTTAGGCTTTCTCAAGGGAAGAAATTCTCCCTTTCTGCACACAAAACACTAACAAAAGGAAGCACCAAGGCAGAAGATTCCCAAATACCCAAGCAATCTCTGACAGTTCAGTCAAGGACTACCATAAAGTATCTTCCTCATGTGTTCAATTAAGCTGATTACTAGCCATTCAGAGTGGACTCTTTCCACCCTAGACCTTGATTTTTCCTGCTCATTATAGCAATTGTATCAACTAAACTGAAAATACATCTGGGGGAAAAAAAAAAAAAGCCTTTAATAGCACATCTCACCACTTATGATGGCCCTGAGCCTGGAAGATACTGTCTCTTCAGCTCCAAAGAGTTATCACAGGCACAAGACAGACAAGTGTTTAAAGGCAAAAACCAGAAGAACTTCACATTAAGGGTGACAGAAAGCAAACCAGATCTCAATCTTTGTTGCAGTTGTTAGGTACTGTTGCTCACTTGCAGATCCTTTTCTTTTTCCAGTGATTTCTCCACAAGGAAGAAGAAAATACCAAGCAAGAAAGGGCAGACTGCATTATGTATCCCAAGCCCTATTAAGGAAAAATGCTGTTTCCACTTGCAGGTGAAAGTGCTCCCTTCACCTGATGTTTCTGCTGTGACTGTAAGCCAATCCCACTGTAATGCAATCCTGGGAACAGCCTGGGAAGCAGCAGCCACAGAACTTGAGAATGTTAATAGCCAAACTGCACCAATTAATACAGAGCCAAACCGGATTATGCTCCTATGATTCACTTTACAAAAAATATCCGAGGGAATTCCTGCTTTGTTTTGGCTGGAGACCAGCACCGTTCCCTGATTGCTGTCTGCCTCCAGTCAAAGACACTAAAACACTTGGTTATAGCTGCTGGGGAGCATTTCCACAGCACCCACTGGCAGGTGCTTTGTCTGCCTTACGTGCACTTAGAAACTCTGTGGCTGCTGAAGTGACAGAGCAGCCACCTTGGAGTGACAGCAGGATCAACGACCAGGCTTGGGCAGCATGTGGGGGATGGAAACTACCTCTGAGCAAAGCCTCAGCAGGACAGGAGGGAGAACAGACTCAGATACCCCACTTGGAGTAATATAAGCCAACTGGGAAGCTGCTCAGGGGTGCTGGTAGCTCACACACCAGTGTAATTAGTAGAGAGCATTAAATTCCATAACGTGAACTGCTGAGACATTGCAGAGAAAAATCCCTGGCAAAGGCAGATCAGAGTCTTAACCAGAGCATCATCTCATTTCCATTGTACAGCTTTCACTCAGCCTTGTAACCTGTGACAGGTAACATGAAGTCACTCTGAAGGGTCCACATTCACAAGGTACTTAAGCATGCTCCTCACCAAACAAACAAGACTACTTACCAACTTGAAGTTCAGCACATATTTGTTGAGGGAGAGCCAAAACATAAATGTACACACATACACCTAAGGATGCGTTTTTCTTGCATGGCTTGGTTTTATTCTGTAGCCTAAAGCACAGAGAACAAAACCAAAAGCCATTATGCCACTTCTCCAAGAATTCCCCAGTGAAACAAAATTAAAGAATACATTTTACACCATTTAGTTCCTAGTTGCAGTGATGTTTTCCACACCAAGCCTGTATTTGTGTCCTCAAAGTGATCAAAACCTGAATTCTCTCCTAAACGGAAACAATACTGAAACTACTAAGAAATTAAAGATGATGAATGAGTGAACACTAATACTAGGCAGGACTTAAGCTTAAGGAGTGTTTTATCCACTAGTTGTATCCTATTATGCTGTTTCACAACATACAGCCTGCAAAATACCCAAATCAAGTGACACTGACAACTAAAAAGATTGTATAAAACTCCCCTCTTTGGTTCATACTCAAGCAATCTCTCAGAAACATAGCCAGGGAAAAACAATAGTTTTGGTGTAAACATAGTATAGCAACATCATTCTTCGCAGATCAAGAAAAAACACCAAGTATATGCTCTCTATCTCTACCCTTCCTCAAAATAAAGATTAATGGTAGGGCAGTGCTGGGGGGCCTGGTCTGTGCTATTAAACTGGAAGCACTCAGGTGGTACAGACTGCATTATCAAACAAAAACAATGCACCATTCTCCTGGAAGGAGCTTAACACTCTTTTCCATCACCTAAAAAAGGAAACAAAATGCCTTGCTTCACTGGCACACCCATGAAGTGCCATACCCAGGGCTTCTTTGGAGCCCTGGCTTAGGGCTATTAAAGCAGAAGATGTCAACAACAGCCAAGCAACTCATTGAAACCATAGCAGGTATGGCACTGATTCAGAGGAAAGCATTAGATGTGCTGAATTAACCTGCTTTCCAGCAATTCTGCTTACTGAAATTCCCAGGGATTACTTGGCCTGGTTTTATTCAGCTCCTGAGATCAAAAGACATCACAACCCAAGTGGATCTGGGCTGCAGACATTTTCAAGCAGACAAATGGCAACATCATCTTCCACTTTTGATCACCTGAAGAGACAACATGAAAACCACCAGCAGGCACCCAGAGCAGCTCCTCTTTGATGTCCCAGAAGCAAGCAACTCGGAGTGCACAGTCACACATCTCCACAACCACATCTGAAACACTCAGCAGAGTAGTCATCCTCAGAGGCTAATTCCCAGCCCTGCCAGCTGGCCAAGGCAGAAAGGGGACAGAGAGGTGTACCAGGCTGCAGCTTTTACATTTCTCAGGTGCTTCTGAACACTTTCCTAAAGGTTTTTCATTGGCTTTATAGAGATATATATGTTTATATAAATATATTGATATATGCCCATTTAAAGGGACATAACTAAAATGGCAAAACAACTCTGCCTGCCACAGCAAGGTAACTCCTTTTACACTTTCGTTTTACCATTTAAGATTAGTCCTTGAATTTCTCCTCTGTCATAATTTAAGGGACACCTAGAGCAGTTTTGCCTATTACTTTAGAGTAGCACTTTGTGTTTTGTTTTTTTTTTAGCCATATCCTTGCTCAAAGTACATTTGTAGTCTCTTTGATAAACACAAAGCTGAGATTGTGACAATTTTTGTTAACAAAAACGTGATGACCACCCAACATATGATATTCAATTACATAACCTGCATTGGTTTTTTTTCCCCCCATTATCTGTTGTTTCCTTGCTAGCCTTCAAAATCTATCTATCTATCTATCTATCTATCTATCTATCTATCTATCTATCTATCTATCTATCTATCTATCTATCTAT
>JANHGL010022224.1:0-23430 GCA_024611195.1 Ceyx melanurus
AAAGAAAGGTGCCACTTGGTGCAGATGCCCCCCAAGCCCCCTGCACCCCAAGGCGCTTTCAAATCCACACAGGGTGCACCAGAAGAAGGGCACGCCCCGAGGAGGGTGTCACCCCCAGGCAGATGCCGCCCTAAAGGAGTGTCACCCTAGGCAGGTGCACCCCAAGAAGATCTCCACACACACGCACGCACGCATCCCCCTCCCCGCCTCCCGCGCACCGAGCCCGGCCGCCGCTCCCGCCCCGCCGCCGCCGCCGCCGCTCCCGCCCGCCACGCCGCGCCGAGCCCAGCGGCCAGACCTCGGCACGGGCAGGGGGCGGCTCCTCCAGCGGCAGCAGCTATGCCGCGGGGGCTCCGCCCGCCGCTCCGCGGGAACCGCCCCGCCGGCGGGGCCCGGGGGTGCCCCACTCCGCCCCGGAGTTTGTCCCCGAACAAAGGAGAGTCGGGGAGCGGGCACTGCACCGCGGGGCAGGGACAAGGGAAAAGGTTCCAAGTTTTTTTTTCGATGTAAAACAACAAAACAAACGAACAAAACGAGAAAAACACAACACGGAAACAAAGGCCAAGAAAGAAAATCTTCCCTCTTTTGCTTAATGAAGAAAATTAATGGCTGTGAACGTAGACAAAGATTTCCGATTATGTACTCACACAGTATTTGGGAACTGCCTATTTTAATGCACACTACACAGCGCAAGGCTCAAGCAGGAGCTGCACATGGAGAATGTTGGAAATCACCTTGAAAGGGTGATGGCGGGCTGGTTTTAGAGGAGAGCCTGTAATATTGTTCAGAGGCTTAAAAAAAGAGGACAGATTAACATCTAGCAAATTCCACTGGGCTGCTGGGGGTGCTTTCATTTCATAAGGTTAAAAAAAAGGTCATATCTTCATGGTTAAGTAACTCACAGAGCAAGGGCAGATGAAAGTGTGTCCCAACTTCATCTGAAAAAAAGATCCTTGATATAAATGAATTAACATTTCTTAACTGAATAAATATTCCTAGTTTTAGAGGTATCATTTAGTTTTACTGTGGTAGTAGTGGGTTTATGATTTTGGTTTCTGCCATTAAAGAAAACCTGGGAGCAAAAACACACCTAACCAGAAACCAGTGCTCAGAAACCAGACCAAAAATGTGGATGGGTTGTAAAAGCAACCATGGTTACAGACTCAGAAACACAGGGTCCTAAACCTGCAAAGGCTTTTCCGTAAACTTGTTTTGTTTTTATTTTTGGTTTTTTTTTAACCTTAACACTGCAGATGAAATCTTAATCCCTTTAATTTGGCTGCAAACACCCAGTGGACTCCAGCAAAAGCACATGTCAGGTAAACAGGGAATTGTAGTAAGGTAGTAGAGGTACCATAGGCACCATGGGCAGGTGCTAATTTCAAGGCCTGAATTGTTCCCTGCATTCCTAGAAGAAACTTCAGGCCTGAAAGAAGAGTAGAAAGATCCACGAATGTGTGCATGTGACAGCCTGAAGAGCTACAAGTCAGTCTGCCAGTGCCCTGGAGCCTGCATACATTGCAAAACAGCCACAAGGGCAGGCAAAGGGGAGCTTGTTTGAATACAGGGGGAATTAAAAAGAGATCTGGTTTGACTCACCCTCTCAGCTCCTCAAATTTAGTCATAGCACAGTCTGTGGCTTGAATTTCCTCTTGTAGTTTAAAGTAGATATTTAAAAGGTATGTGGTGTAGTAAAAAACCTTACCCAGCTGCTTGCAAACTGAACACACTGGTTTTCTCTGCAGGACTTCACCTGGCAGCAATGATGGACATGGGAGTGGCATCCTGGGGCATTTGAGTTAAACAAGATGGGCCAGAGTGATGTAAAGGAACCAGTGATATGAATGGACTTTAGTTCATATTTTTCCCCCTTCAATGTGAAATCTTATTTCTGTATTTTCTTTCTGGAAAAAAACATTTCAGATCACCTCGAGTCAGTTTTAGAATTGATAATTAAACAGAACAGCTTTGAAAACATTGCCTGGGCTTTGTAGGAACATGCATCAATATGTTAAATATTCTTAGGATGCTGTGAAACTATTGATTAAATAAGCTTAATTTTTTTAATCTCCAAGTCATGCTCTACACAAGATGACCTTGTACTTCTTTCTTACACAGTAAAATACTACAAGTTCTTTCTCAGTACAGCTAACACTGGCATCCCCACAAACTCACAAGCACTAAAATACATACCCATGAAATCTGACTTTAAATCTTCCAAGCATTGGTGTGAAGGTACCTCCTATACAATTAGCTGGTAGAACACCAGCCCACGATCCTGCTCCTATGGACAGCCCTGGTGCTGGCAGCCTGTGTCAGCACCCAGGTGAGGTTTGGCTCCCAGAAGGATGAGGGGCTCCTGGTCTACGTGCCTGTCAGCATCAATCACCTATTAGCATTTCCAGTATAAATCAGTTTATAGCTGGTAGCAAAAATTCACCTCTGGATGAAACTTGGCAAAGACAATCTGGTTGCTGCCCCCAAACATTGTTATTTTTACCAAATACCTATACCCCAATGTCATGAGTCATTTTCTGTTATATGGAAGCACTATAGTCAGTCTTGACACCTTTTATATAGGTTGAGGAAGCTGGCAAAGCAGGAAAAGAGACAGCAAAGTGGAAAGCTGTAGTTTCATGCTACAGAAGTGCAGTTGCAGGGCTTTGCTCTGCGTGTGGAGAGGTTACACTTAAGGGAAAATAAAATGGTTGGAGGAAAAAAGCAAAGTAACAACCTGCTCCCTGTCTTCACATGCAGTTGTTGTAAAGCACTGACACTACTAAGTGAAACAAAACCACATAGGTACTTCACATGAGGAGAGTGGTGTTCATCCATGAGCTGATCCAGAATTTGTTACCAGTCTCAACATACCATTTAAGAGAGGTGGAAACCACCACTCCCATTTTGCAAAGGAAGGACTATGGGGGGAGAGGGGATGAGATTTGATCTGCCCTCCCCAGGCTGTCTGCCCTTGCACCACACATGCCCAAGGGTGCACATTTTCCAGTTGACCACACAAAACGATGCACGGATTTTCATCCAGAGCTCACATACAGTCAGAGTTTTGCAGCAAAGTAGCTTGACTAGGGGTGCCACTGCAATGCCTTTGGGAATTTCATTCCTTTTTCTCCTGCCACCTTCTTAGGATTGAGGGTCAAAAATTATCTTTCTACAGCTTACATCAACAAGGGTGATGTTAAAGCTTTGGGGTTGGATGGTGATAAAATTAGATTCCTTATCTTGTTTGACTCTCCAAAAGAAGGGGTTAGTCAAATTATTGTATTGCCATTATATCAGCTCAATTCTGTGGATGACTAGCAGGAATTTCTTAATAAAACATGCCCCAGCAGCAGTCTGGGAGCAGCACTACTCTCTGTGAGTTTCCTGGCGGGCTTTGAGGGGTTGGTAAGGACCTAGAAATTTAAGTAACAATAATACAGCCCATAGTATCACACAAAGTAATTTCCTAGAATAAACAAGTCCTTGGTGGGACTGAAGCCCAAGGCTAGAATTTGCCCCTGGAGTAGCTCATAAAAAAAAATTACAGAAAATGTTCATTATTGTTATTACGCCCTGCAAGAACGATGGCAACCCACAACAGTGCAAAATGCAGCCTGAGGCTAAACTGCCCTCAGTTACTCACATACAACCCCATTAAAAAATAATAACTCCGTGGCCTTGCAGTGTGGCAGGGATGGATTTCAGCAGGAAATGGATAACCCTCACAGCTCTGGGAATGGCCAGATTTTATTTGGGTACAGAAATGTGGCAGCATGAGGAGCTGCAGAAAGCATGAAAAGGGATGAAGGGCTTTGTTCTTGCACTCTTACCCAAATGGAAGCCAAACAAGGAACTGCTTCCTGACTGCTGGCATTAATTTATTCCTTTGTCGCTATTTTTTTTAATTCCTTAAAGAGTGTCTATTTTTTCCACCCTTGCCACTGCTTTTTCTCTTGTGGGAGTCAGGTAAACAACAGGCTTAAGAAGCACAAGCTGGTTGGCTGGCTAAGATGCTCTGGCTGTAAATGAACAGGTTGTAGCCAAGGTACTCTTGAATGCATTTGTTATCTTCCGTTCTATCCCAAGTGCTATAGTCTCCCTTCAGGTGTATGTGACATTCCCACATACACATCCCAGCAGTTTATCTATATGAGGCATGCAATCTGTGTAGGAGGCACAGGGAGGATCAGAGTCCAGCTCAAACCAGGGAGCATCTGCTATGTCTTGGTGCTTGGTGTAAATTTCAGCAGACCAAGAAATCCGTATTTACATTTCTCAGAGGAATGACATCAATTAGATACTGGGGGTGCATAAAACTCCATAGTCTATGACAACCTGTTCAGAAATGAGCACATGCCATAAACAAGGAAGAAGTGAAATTCAGAAAAGGAAAATTAAAGCAAAGATCAGGAAAAAAAAATGCAGAAAGGTGTGTCACTTTTCCTGATCTAAAAACCACCCTGATGAAGGGCCCACACTTCATGGCGCATTTATATTTTAGATGCCACAAAGCCCATTGTTGTTGTGGGGAACAGCTAGCATTAGGATGTTTTAAGGTCTAGGTGATATGTCACCTTTTCTAGTTTGCATGTTCTGCTAGACCCTTCAGACCAGCAACCTATGACATTGTTCAGAGGCCTGCCATGAGGTTCAGGCTGGCCACATGCCCAATGGGATGCTCTTTATAAACCATGTACTATGTTTTATGGTCTGCTCTTGACCATTCCATCTGAACAAAAGTGCAAGCATGACTGTATCTATTCAGGCTGTTCATAAGAAGAAAACTAGCTGAGATAAAAATACAAAAAGATATTTGCTTTCCATAGCAATCTCAGGATCACAATTTCATTTGCTTACATACACTCCTTCAAAAAAAATAACAAAACAAAGCCACAGAACCATAAACCTAAACCAACCAATAAATTCACCCAAAACAACCCCCCAAAAATACTTCTTACATGGTTATTACTAAACCCACAAAGTCATTGACTTGCAGAGTCATAAAAATGGGATTTATTGTACATTTCCTGTTTCAGCCAGGATCTTGTTTCAGCTCCCTCAGGTATACAAAACACAATGGACTATAAACTTATTTTAATAATTGTTCAAGCTTCTCCATGGATGACTTGGAAGGAGCAAGGAAAAGATTCTTTTAATGCAGTCTTTCAGTCTTGGAATTTTTGGAGCTGTTTCTATTAGCTCATTAGTAATGATCCCATGCCCTTGGGGTCTGCATGCCTCCTAGAACTTTTTTTTCCCCCCTTATATTTGCTCACATTACCCATGTTCCTGAAGTCCCAGAAAAAAACCCCAACCTTATTTGCTCAGCATTTTGCATGCTATGTGACGAGTAAAATTCACAGGATGGCTAGGAAATATGCTGCTTTAAACACCAAGAAACCCAACTAACATGCATTTCAAGGACAAAACAATGCCAATAACAATTCTGGTTATTATTTCCTATTGTAGGTTTTCAATCTATCAACACAGACACACACGTATACATGTTCCACACCAGTCTCATTTTGCAGGGTGAATTTGCTTGGGATTTTCTCAGGGTTTTGTGGCCATGTCAGAGCTTATAACTTCTCAGTACTAAACTGAGCTACCCATAATGCTGATTTTCCACCTGGACATTGGTACTTGTGTTCATGCTCCTGGAAAAGAACAGATTTACTGCAAGAAGTATGTGCTTATTGAAGCACTCAGCCACACTAAAGGGACTTATAGCAGAAGACAAAAAGCTGAACCTCCTGATATGTCTTGCCAGAACTGCCATGAGTCTTCCCAGCTCATTTGCTGGGCAATATATTGTGCAAATCTGAGCAAGAGATTCTCATGGAAGATAAATGCTCCCGTTTCTTGTTTAGCTGGGATTATCATATCCACATTCAAGTACAGCAAAGGATGGAACTTCCAACTTTTTCTTTGGGAGAGCACATCTTAAATTTAGAAGCAATAAATGCTTGCTATCCATAAACTAAAGCTGATAAATTTGTAACCATCGCACACAAATTAAAATTGCTCACAGACAGCTTTTTATTATTCCAAATCTTTTAAATAATCTAAATATAATGTCCATTGTAATTTTATCATCTTTATAAGTAAACTGCCTGTGATCACATTAAATTTTCACATTTCAAAAGACAGAAAAAGCAGAAATGCTTCCTCTGATACAGCACTGTATGTATGACTTCCTGAATTCATATGTAGATACCTGCATGTTTTCAGAGTTGTGCAATTTTATCACCAAAAGTATAGGAAAATAATCCAAAAGTATCAGACAAGGCATGAAGAATGAAAACTTGGTCCCCAGTTCCACAAAATCCACCTTCAGATAACAGTATTGCATGTGCTGCAGGACCACCACATTTGTCTAAGTGGTTCTAGAATCAATTTACATTGTGAAAAATATTAAAAAATGGCAAAAGGGAGCCAAGGTGAGCACACACCCAAAGCACAGTTGGTTGGGCAG
Organism: Ceyx melanurus; assembly: GCA_024611195.1. Taxonomy (NCBI): domain Eukaryota; kingdom Metazoa; phylum Chordata; class Aves; order Coraciiformes; family Alcedinidae; genus Ceyx; species Ceyx melanurus. The sequence continues at coordinate 6,476 of JANHGL010022224.1, forward strand.
TACTCAAACTCACAGAATAAATATGGTTGGAAAGGACCTCCTAGATCACCAGGTCCAAACATATAAAAAACAAACAAACAAACCAAAAAAAAAAACCAACCAAACCCCAAGCCCAAACAACAAACAAACAAAATTCCACTTGTCTGTGTTAATACAACAATCCCCTACTGCAAAGGGGAAGAACAACCATCTACAGCCACTTAACTGTATTGATTGGGATGTAATTAGTGTCCGGAAGGCAGTTCTTGCTTCAGCGGGGAGGACCTGCTGCTGCAGTGGAGTGGACACTGAATAGGATGCTTGGCTGATTTGCTTCCCATTATACAATCAATTTCCCCCCCCCCCGCACAGCCCCAACCTCAAAAGTTTTTTTCCCCCTAAGATGAAGTATTTATGAATGTAATCTGGCCTCCATGGAAGTATTATGTACAGATGTTCAATTTAAACATGCATTCAGTTCATTATTCTAATGTGGCGAATTGTAATTCTCTATTACCGTGACTATGCAGATAAAGAAAAATAGGTAATTCCCTCCCACTGTGGGCCACACTAGGGACATAACAGAATCCACTGAACCCTCTTCCGAGTTATAATTGCCTCCAGATGGAGCATTTAAGGCAAAAAACACTGCGAAGCTCTCTAATGCCATATACATTACGCAGCATTTCTCATCTGGCCCCTGCAGAAATAATTTGAGCTGCCTAGCTTAAAGGCCATAACCACTCAGAGTTTAATTTTGTTAAATCATAAATTTACTCTCTAAGATTTACAGCCTCTCCGGTTGCATGACCCGAGTCTGCCTCTGCTCCTGCTGGCCCAGATTTATGAGCAGCACCCAAAAGCATTAAGTACCATATCACACCCGTGCCTAAAAATAAGCCCTGCACGAACAGTTGAGTTTTACAGTAACAGCTGATGATCGCCAGGTGCTGAAACTCGGACTCACTGCTGATTGCGGTGGGAGCTGATTGGGTTTGACATGTCCTAGGATAAAGTATTACCTATAAATAGAAGACAATACAGTTTGTGTTTTTAGCAGTTACTGATGGGATCACAAAGGGCTCTGTACGGGAACCTCATCAAGTTCAGGAAAAGAAACACTGCCTTTCCCCGAGAGCTTTTAGTAACACACCTGTGGAGCCAAACAGCAGATGCTCTAGAAAGCCAAAAACTATGAAATCTAATCCTGTAAATGCTATTTCATTTTAAGAAGCCAACCCATGTGCACAGAAGTTTTAAACTCCTCTAGATTAAGATTCCCAGTTGCCTTATATGCAGGCCTGGGTCACACCCTTGCCCCACCAGACCCCTCACAGCAGTAAGAATGTACAGCTGAGGAGCCTTTCCAGATCAGTAGTAGCTCCACAACACTTATTTTTAGCTTCACAAGTCAGTATCTCAACCCATTTCTGACCTACTGAAAAGCTTTAACATTCAGTATAGCTGCTGAGGCTGAAGCTGCTGCTGTGACTTTGTTTTGCTACTTTTACTTTTTGAGCAATACAAACAAATGTAGAAAAAAGGTATAGGAAGATTTACAAAATTAAGGAAGAGCTGGTGGTCTGCAAGCACAAATACCACAGTATTATTTGTGAAGTCATTACACAATAACAATCCAGAGCTGTGCCCGAAGTACCCAGTCTCTTCAAAAATCTCATTTTTCTGCAGAACCTCTTCCTTGCTCACCATATCTTTCAATCCTTTGCAGCAGTCCACACTGTTCAGTACATCCAGTGATTTAGTCACTTCAAAGTATGCACCAGGCCACAATGAAGCCCTTTTGCCCCTTCAAAAAAACCTGTAGTTTGGCAGACATTTGGGCAATGATATTAAGGATTTTGTGTGTTGGTTGGTTTTTGTTTGGTTGCTTTGTTGTTGTTTATTTTTAATTAAAAATTAAAAAATTTTAAATAATGGAGTGATTAAATAATCATTTAAATAATCATTTAAATAATGCTGAGAAATAAATATTTTAAAGTTGCTTTACTTCTCTACTCAATAAGCTCCCATAGGTTAACTAATACCAAGCAAAAAAGCTAGTGGCATTTTTCCAGAATATATTTATAGGTTTTAAATGTGGCCATTTCACTGTCCCTCACCTAGTATTGCTTTCACAAGATCCATAAAACAGCTCCCAAAAAGCTTTTTTCAGGCTAGGTTGGGTTGGGGTTTTTCCACATTTATAGACTGTTTATACAACAATAGTGTGGATTGTTTTTATTTTACCTCTCCCTGAAGCCACAGGCTTGCTTACTAAAATTAGAAACATAAATCCTTTTTTAGCAGTATAGCTCACAAGCATACACACAAATATTTGCCAGTTTAACTGGACAGGAATAAATTTGATGGTTTTGTAACTTAGAAAAACCTCATGTGTTTTACCTGCTCACTAAGGACTAATTAAATACCCAATGAGCCCATCCTCTATTGACAGGGCTGTCAGTCACCATTCTAGACTCATTAGAATACAAGTTTAGAAAGAGGACATTTTTCAACACCACAGGACTTGTTTATTGGCAGCTTTCTCCTGGGAGAAGGTGGCAGCAGCAGGAGGAGCAAGGGTTTCTCCTGCTCTGCATCTCAGCTCCAGTACCTGTGAAAACTACCCACACCTCACAGCCCCATTCCACTTGATCTTAGCAGCATATAGGGTGGTTTTTATCACTGGCTTTTATTTCCTTCTCGCCATTCACACCAGGGTCACTGAGCTCTTGTAACAGCACATAGACCTGTAAATTGAGATGCAGGCACCTCAATGTTACGTCCAGAGGACACGTCCTTGCTCACTGTTCTGTCACCAGCACCTACCTTCAAAGTTACGATACCAATACACAACTTGTCTTTTTTTGCTGCTTGGATCTTCTGCTGGGGTTTTGAGAAGCTCTTGAGAAGTTTTGAAGGTGAGGTTGGTTTGAAATGCTCCAGGATGCTTCCTGAAAGGCATTTGATACCTATCTCAACTAAGCTGTCAGCCTAGGTAACAAAAATCCACAGAACAGCGTCCCTTTCCACCAGATGAAGAGACACATTTAACCCAAAAGAACTCAGATTCCACACACCTTTTAGCAAATGATCGTCTCCGCTTTCAACCAGCACATGCTCCACCACAGATCTGCCTGCAAACATTTAGCATTGTATGGTAAAATTCAAATGCATTGTCACTGTCTTGTCACTAGGGTTTACCTCTGAGCTTTTATGAGATAAAAGTTCGCAGATTTTCTTGGCATTCAAACAAAAACTTTTAGGAAAATATTTTTTCCTATTAAATTGATCCCTAAAGCAAGTGTCACAGGCTCAGCTCACTTTTATCAGGTGCTTGTCACCCCTTTGTTTTGGATAAGAAAGCAAACTGCTGAGATGAACTCTTACTTACCTGCTCTCATTGTAACACTGAACATTACTCCCGACTTCCACTTCAAAGACATAAATGGAACCAAATCTAAGCAGCATAGACCATCTTTAGTGTTTCACTCTAAGAGGCATGAATTTCCATTCTTATCCAGTCCTACCAACTGGGTCTTGGCAAACACATGTTCATATTAAGATGCCTCAAAGTTTTGCACTTCTCCAGTATCCTTTATTTACAAGTGATCCTAAAGCTGGACAAGTTGCTTCAAGTACAGAATGGAAAACAGGTAACACCTCAGCTGAAATGTTTAAATGCAATTCTGGTCTGTGAGATACAATCTACATTTAATCCATGAAGTGTCAAATAAAACTTCAGTTACAAAATGCACTCGAGTCACACCAAATGTCTTTCCCAACTTCCCTGAGCACTCTGATCACCACTTGAAACTCCTCATAGCTAATTTTTTCACTTCTGTTTTGTATCACCATTATTAACATAAGATTAAAGTTTGTTCCTAGTTGTGCTTCTGTTTCCTTTATGTGCCTATGTCAGGAATGGTTTTGTTGTTGGTACTGTGCCCTCACTATTATTTAAAAGCTTCTAATTTAATTTGTACTTGGAAATAATACTGTTCTTGCCGAACACAAGTCTTCTCCACACTGGCTGCCCATCATGTTGACCTGAAATTTAGCCAAACTCAAAGGCAAACGACAAGGGCAGGGAGGGCAAAAGCTGAAGAATTTGCAGGTAACCTGTGGTGATACCTTCCCCATCATCTGGTCACAACCTGAAGCGAGTACTAACAAGATAGGACATTACATTGTTAATGGACAGTAAACTGGATTTACTGGTACTGGGGTTTTATACTTCAGCTGCAACAGCTTCGCAGCTCCCAGATGTACTCACATGGGTGTTAGTGTACTTTCTATTATTTATTATTTCATTATTTATGAGGGCATTTTCTAAGTTTACTGTTGTCCTGAACAAACAGCCTTGAAGTCTACACAAGGAATGATTCAAATTCCCTTGCTTAAAAGTCAAGCTCAACATACGTTTTTCATTCTGATTTTAACACTAGCATTTTCAATTGCTGGATTGTGTAAGACACACTGACACAATAACCAGTGTGCAGGTCGGTTTGACCTACTACGACTAGAAACAGCATGACTAATAACAAATTAGATATGAGTTTGGACACAGGTCTGGGGGCCACTTTGAATTTGTTATGTGTTAGTACAAATATTTACAGACCTTGTAGCATGACAAATCGTAAAATCATACAAGGAGTGGTCAATTCAGTAAAAAAAAAACAACAAAACCCCACAATTTCTGTCATTCACCTTTATCCTAAAAAATATTCCAAAAGTGTAAAGACAAGCATAATTTTAAGTATTTCTACAATTTAGAAATTTACCTTTATCCAAAATGATTCAAAAATTGTACTTGGAAAAAAAACCCCAACAAAACAACAGGCAGAACTTTAGTATTTCTTGGGTTTTTGAAACATGGTTGACAAAAAAGAAACCAGTGGTCCTTTTCTATAAACCCAAATCAAATGTGTACCTTCCTTTAAATTACCTTGCTTTGCACGACCATCCACGTTTCAAGGGTAGAAACAAAATCAGTTTCCATGTATTTAGTCAGTCCTTCATTGATCAGTCAAATTTACTAGTGAATACAACTACAATAAATTACTTTTATTATATCCAAAACATATTATGGAGTTTTAAGATGCTTAAACTTGAAAATGAAAACAATTAAGCCTACATCTGAAAGACTTTTATTGCTTCATCAGGCTACACCTGTAAGACCAGCTTTGAGTTTCAGTTTGATGGAGTAATTGACCTAAATCAATGTTACAGCATTGGCCCAGACATACCCAAACTCAGAGAATTTACAATAGTTACTGGTAAATAACTTCAGAGTTTGCTCCTCAGTATGAATCACGATGCTGAATCCCAGGACCAGGGAAACATCTGTCAAAAACACAGTTTATAGGCAAGGCGTATTTACTGATGGTTGAGACTTCTTGTATCTGGAATGAATAAGCTCTGAAGTCATACAAGCCCACAATGACCTGCTGAAGAAGGCTCCTATCTTTCCTCAAATCACTGGCTTTGTTTCAACATTTTCTGGGGAAAATGTCCTTCTGCAGTGCATCAAAAACAGTATACTCCAAGTGTCAGTTTGGTTACAAATTGCTTTTCTTATCTAGAAAACAAACTGCTACAGCAAAAAAAGGTTCTAACAGTAGCCCTTGTTGTTGATGATCATCTTTTTTTCCTGATGGACACATTTCTGGGCACATCTTTTTAAATTATAAAAATAGTTCTCTGGGCAGCAAGAGGACATTCTTCTTCCATGCTCTCTCTTGCGTGTGGCAGAACCCTCCCTCGTGAATTAGACATTTGATCCAAACTGGCTCCATATGGGAAAAGCTCAGCCATCTGTGCTTCATGCTCCAGGAATTACGAACACTTCTGGAAATGCATAAAAAAACCACCTGAGATGACTCAATATATAACATAAACACTTAAACTTACTAAACTATGGACAATGTGCTGCCAGACCAGAGGAAGAAGTCCTTCCACACCTTCTTCCCCAAAAACTTCTGTTACACAGGTGGTTTGTGTAGTGAATGGACTCAGGTCGCCTTGAGGACTCAACGTGCTCTGCCTTCCACCAGCAGCCTGAAATCTACAGAGCTTTAGGGTAGCTCAGCTGAAACCAGAAATAATAGAAATATACAGCAACCAAGAACAAAGCAAGGACACCTTCTATGTCCCACCAAAAACCTCTCCAAAACCCAACCAACATGTGGATGAATCCACGTAATTCTTCCTCATTTCCCCATCCTTTCGTTTGGTTCTGAGCTTACTGTGAGTTCTTGCAGGAAGGGTAGCTAAAAAGGCACCATCTCAGGCATTTGTGGGCCAGATAGCATGACACAACCACAAAGAACTTCCACAGAAGCTACAGAATCTGAAAGGTTCACAACAAAATCTAACCCAACTGCATCAGAAGCAGCTTCTTGCAGAGATCCTGCACTTGTTACTCATCAGAGATTACCTATTTCCTGGGCTAAGTCCAGTTACACCTCAGACAGTGGAGAGCTGAGAGGCATCCAAGGTAAACAACCAAAACGAACTGCTTTGTACTTAAAAAGATTAAAGACACAAAATGGGTTATTTCTTAAACATGAGTTTGTCAAGAGTCAGTCTTGAATACAGGCATTATTTTTAAGGAAAAAAGGCTACATTACAATCAAAATAAAGGCATTGAAGTGTATTAGATGATAAATACTACTACTACAGAATACAACTCAACTCTCTCATTAGACCTAAATGCTTTACGAACACATTTATTTGTTATGGTAATAAATCACCAATTTAAAACCAGTTCCATGGTTGTAACATAAAACACATAATTAGGAAAAATATAGATGTACTGTCTTACTTCCTTAGGACAATTTTATTTCAGTACTTCTTTCCCTGGGACAGAGGAAGCTATTGTAACTGAGCACACAACAGCTCTTTCAGAATAGAAAAAGTTACCAGCATGCTCAGAAGTTGCATCAGGAACAGGGGCTCCATACAATGTCCAGAGTCTGTTGAGAAACACACAGCTTTTATATGCTGTGGATTAAAGAGCACACAACCATCTGGTCAGCTTTCAGGCTGAATGGGCCAGTGCTGCCCTGCATGCCAATTTGCACGACTGATAAAAAAAAAGGCAGCCTATTATACGTCTGTCTCAGTAATGTCTGATGTTACCCTTCCAGCAGCACTCTCCTGCTTTATTATCATCTCATGTTTTATACTTGAACAATGTGTTTATTTCTATGGGTACATCTATATAAAAGCTTTTCTTGCTTTCTTATGTAAAAATGAGATTTAAAGGATAAAGGCACTAAACTGACACTTTTTACATAGTTTTTAATTCTTTCTTCCAACTTTGTACAAGATTCACTATCGCAGAAGCCAAAAGGTGAAAGATTAAAAGTAGTCTTCACATAAAAGCTCTAAGGATTGATATTTAATGAACTGTGAGATGTAAATCAATGCACAACAGCACAGTTTAAGCTTAAAATACTAGGATAACATTTATATTAAAAATAATTCACCTACAGATAATACAGTCTAGTGTTTATTGTATGTTATGGAAGGTACACTTGAATTTCAAAAATTTAAAACATATAAAAAGTGGTTAAGGGCTAACATTTTATCAACATGTGATAAATGTGTAAGAATGTTTATTATACAGCAGGGTACAATGGTAGTGTTAATGCCAACAGGGCACCACAGAAGTTAGTTTAAAAAAAATTTCCACTATGCTTTATACAAACAACACCACTTGCTGTTGTTTAAGAGTATCGGGAGAGGATTGCTGTCTGAAGGATAAGCAGTCTTATAACATTTTTAATGTTAGATAGTGCCATAGTACATAGATCGGTGAAAGTTTCAAAATAAAACTAGAAATGCTGTAATTACTTCACAGAAATGCACATCCAATATTTGTTTTCAATAAGAACAATAGGTACAAGATTATAACTCTCCCTATATGAAATAATTTACACACAGATGAAAGCTACACTATCTAAAATAATCACTAAATACATTTTTCTTCTAGGAAATAAACAAGCAATTTTCTGTTTTGCATGATCAATATCAAAAAACATAGCAGAAGTAGTAGTATTTATTAAACATAACTGATGCTCTAAAGTAAAAAAAAAAAAAAAAGGAAAAAAAAAAGGAAAATGAGAGAAAAGATTTTCCATGAATGTGCAACCTAAAATCAACCAAGCTTATACTGTAGTACAACCATATTAAGAAACCACTGATCAGAAATACAACTTTTATGGAAAAAGTTTATAATCCACAAAACTGTTCATCAGGCCATGAAGTAAAATAGCTCCACAGTTTACAGATAAAACTGAGGCCACATAGACACGTGCTATGTCTTATCTCCAGTAAGTAGATGCTCAGGCAGAGGATGTGACACTTTGTTTGTAGACAGCATGGTATGCATTTCTCAGCAGGACATAAGGGAAACAAGACTCCAAGAGATCCATTGTCAGGAATGGAGACTCCTGCACAATCTGAAAAATGACAAAACCACAAGGTTTTGCAGAACATCTTCTATTGCCTGCTGCTGCTGATCTATTTCAGAAAGATACTTCTGGTTTGCACAACTACACCACTCAAATCAGGTTTCATAGCCAAAAAAAAAAATACAATCAAACACAAAGCAAACCACCCAAAGTTAAAGCACTGGGGATAAACACATTGCTATATGGTCACCACCTGTCAAAGCTAGTCATTTAGCTTTCCTCTATACACAGTCATACAGCAGTCCTGGCACTTCCAAAGGATGCAGAATACCAAAAAGAAAACTGCTGAGCAGAGCTGATTTCCCCCTACCCCCAAGCAGGACTTCTTTAACGTGAAATTTCATTTTAATATTGCATATACTCAATCACAAATTTAAATAATCTGAACAATGTGACACAATGTTCTAGGCAACAAATGATGATGGTAATGTGTATATGCTGGAGGAATGGAAAAAAAAATCATTTCCAACATCAGAATGCCAGGAAGAATGACAAAACCAATTACTACCCCTGGTTGATGAGCTACGACACATAAAGTGACACCCAAAACCTCCTTGTTGAATGACACAATGTGGAGCCTGCTTCTTAAATAACACCTCAAACAGACAATGGCTTACCATGTCTAGTAGTAGGTAAACAGATTCTCTGTTCCTTGTAGTAGTTTTGTCTGTCTCCTGGCCAATCTTCAGTAGACTAGATGATGCAAGCTACGTAAAAAATTATAATTTCAAAGCAATAAATAAAATAATGCATTGGTCAACTTCTGCTATTATGCTATACACACAAAACCCTTTGGAAGGAATCAATATCCTTACTGACAAGCACAGTGGTGTACTAGTAACTACCACAGGAAATAAAGTAATCCTCAACATGTGAGCCATCACTGGGCTTTAGTCTCAGTGAGCCCTTTGTATTCCTGGCAGTGTTTAATAAGCAGCGTGTGCTAAGTTTCATACAAAAAGTTTATTGCAAAGATATTCTAGTTGTAATCATTAGTTGACTATTATTAAAGTCTTCTGCAATTAATGACAAAACTTATTTGGGATCAAGATCTCAATTTCTCTGTCCTTCCCAAAATGCATATAAACTCACTATGTTCTGGTAAAACTTAAAGTCACTGGAGTTTTTATTGTTTGAAAATTTTACTCATTTTGCAACAGAAAAACAAATGAAGTTTTACTTCCTAAGATGTACTTTTAACTAAAGAAATGTCATCCTAAAAGTAAATTAGTAATATTTTACCAGACCAGGAGCAACCCTTTGATAGCAGTTTTAAAGGATATCCAAGAAGCTTGTAAGGTATTTACAAGCTCAGGATGACAGAATACAGTAAAATACTTAATTTGCAGTTGCATGGACAACCCAGGTTTTCATACCTAAGGAAAATTAGAAAAAACTCTCTTTTCACATTTCAGATGTACAACCCTTGCTACAGCCAAAGACCATGTGCCTAAACCACATTTACCAGATTTTAAGTTAAAACATTAAAAACTAAATCAAGAATCCTCTTGACAAATTCTGTCATTAATCAATTTGTAATATAAAGTGAACTTATATACTTTTAAAACAGCACATACTCATCAGTATTAAATAACCTAGAATTGTCTTTGTCTGTGTTTAATTAACTTTAACAGGAAAGCAGTTCATCCCTAGAAGTACATTTTCTCCTTAAGAAAAATGTTTTTCTTTCAGACTAACAGTAAGTGATATGTAAAAGGTGTTAGAAAAGAAAGATTATAAAAATATCTGAACATCAAGTCATGGTCTGTCCAGGAAAAGCAATGGTCTGCAACCAGTTTGTAAACACTGAAAAAATGCAAACCTCATACCAACAGTGTTTTTATCACATAAAGCTATACTGGTTTCCTTCACTTGTCAAACGTATGCAACTTGACACAACTATTTCTCTTTCATCTTTTACAGCCAGTAGTTGCATCAGACAAGGTCAATGGCCAAAGGATTTTTCTGTTTTACAAAATGCAACTAAATGCCAGAAATGAAAAATACTTTTAGAAAATAAAAAGTTTCTGAGAACTATTTACAGAAAGATACACCCCTGTAAGTGTGTAAGGCACTTGAAAAAAAGGGAAAAGATATTTTTTTCCTAGTTCAGTGTCAAGCAGCAAAGAGAGTCAACTCAAGAACAGTAGTTTTAAAAAATTAAAGCAAAGCTGCCATTTCAGCCTTTAATTATCCTTCAAGTATTGGCTAATTAAGAACCTTTTAATAATTCTATTTCTCCTTGGGCAACACGCCAAAATGCATTTAAAATGCATCACCACCACCTCAAGGCTTTCAATTTTTTTTTTTCTAAGCATCACTAAGGATTTCAGAAGCTTTGATCCTCAACCTACTCTGAAGCAGAAAAATTCCTCTCCCTAAATATCCCTCTATCAGACAGCTACCGTCTAAGAAGTGCATGTGTCAAAAGGTACAATTGAAAAGCCACTCTGGAGTTACCTCATTTGAAAGAGTAAAAGAAACTAGAAATAAACTTCTACTGATTTGCTACTGTTACTTCCCAACATCACACAGAGATGGCCATTGCTAAAGGACTACTCTAGACTTAGATCAACAATATGCTTTTATCTCTTGTGCACTAAAACCCAAATGTTGTGAAATTATTTGCATTTAATCCCAAATTAATTTCATCTTCCACCTGAATTGGAAAAGATTTCCTGAAATCAATAGGGTTTTTTTTGTTAAGATACAGATTTTAACCTATTGCTAGACTTCAAAGAGTAACTTATCCATACCTGATTTTCTCCTCATCAACACTGTAATTATTACACAATAACTTGAGTTTTTCTGCCATCTGCAACTGCAGAAAAGTAAGTAGCATGACAAACATTACGAAGTAGCATTGCTATTGGAATACACGGTGGTTAATCAGTACCCATCCACATTAATCTTTATAGTGTGCCCTTGTGATTAAGATCACTCATGGCTGATCGCTGCTGTAAAGGCAACACTTGCAACAACAAACACATTGATAATTTAATGATAGCACTGCACAAGGTAGACTATGTATAAAAACAGACTGAGGGGTATTAAGGGGTGAGAGTTCTCCTTTTAGAGGAGCTAGGTCTAAAAATGGAGTTATACATACAGCCAAGAATTCTTTAAGCCGGTCTTCAATGCTTCCCTTGTGGATGGTAAATAAAGCTGCAGCAATCTGGTTGATGGCTTTTGCCAAGCAATGAATGTTGTTGCAATGCCCTAAACAAAAACATACACAAAGTACCTCAGCATCATGTTTGAAAATTACAGTATTCTTTGAAAAATATCACCAAGGACTAAACAGACTTGTCACAATGAAATAGCAGCTTTTAGTATCCTGCACAACAGGAGCAAAGTATTGGTACTTTGAACTTGCATCAGGAAAGACACCAGAAGCATGGATCTCCCTTCTGAATGCTGCAATGGTCACAACAGCATGACAAAGATCCCTCTGGCTTTTAGAAGCAAGGAAAGAGAGTATGTTGGAAGTTTATTTAGTTTCTGCAAAACCGGAGAGTACTGCCACTTGACTAGGCTAAAAAGACATGCTCAAGCAGGATTTTTTTCAAGCTAATTGGCTATTTTTCTCCCCTCTGTGTAAACAAACAAGTTGTAATGCCCAGATAGCATTCACCCAAGAGATCTACAGGAACAAGAACAAAATTGTTAAATTGCTAATTGCGATACATAACATCTCACCTAAAATATACCCTGGCATCATCGGCCTGGAAAGAGATTTAATGACATCATTTTGCAAACAGCATAGAAGACCTGCTCCTCAGTAAATCTGCTATATCTTCTGCCAAATTACATCAAATTAAGCAGACACCTGAATAACACTCTTCTTACTTACAATGAATTTTATCTGTAATTTTATTGCATAGTTCACCCAGTGGCATAGTATCTATCTACAGCTCTTTACTCCTCTAATGACCTCAGTATCTTCACATGAAAATTTTCTCACCCCATTCTTCAGCCTCCTTCTGGGTGGTCTAAATAGGCCAAGTAGGAGGTCCCAGCAAATATCCTTGTAGATCACCACCAGCAGGTCCGCCAGAGTTAATACTATTTTTTAACTAAATATTGCTGCATGAATTCTAGTCCAAATTAAGACTAGATCCACTTCCCTTGAACATCAGTCAAGAACATCTGTTCTTCTTAACTCTGCTGATTTAAGTTTATATTTGTTTTTGAAGCACTTCTAAGTGAGTTCATTTTTACATCTCAGACTTTAGAAAAAGCATCAGCAAGGGAATTCAGCTAATGAACTGCTGTTTTCCAGCCCCAGACAGGTTTCAAGTATTTGGAAAAGGCTATGTCTCTTGCAGACTAGTGTTCCGTTCTAGTCTCTGGACAACAAACAGGTCCTCTAGCATGATACTTGAATAGCAGTTCACATTTCTTACTGGGAACAAAATAAAAGGTCTGTTTGAATCTGAGCCTTTATCTGGAGCTAGTGGAAGAAACAGGCTTGATCTTGAAGTAGGCAGAGAAAACACAGACATTGCTAAAGTTGTCCAAGAACTGTCTGTATTTGGGAGGCATGTTTTGCCAGATTAGAAAGCTGTAACTCCCTTCAAATTTGTGACTTGATGGATAAATTCAGGATTTGTCCAGGGAATTTACTTCATAAAAAGCAGTGTTTATTAAGTTCTCAGTCTGGAAATAGCATCTATATTAAGTGTCTAAGCCAGATGTTCTACTGTAAGAGGAGAACACGGGAAAATAATATTATGCAAGGAAGGCAGGACTGACAAAATCTATTCTGTTTGTTCGGTTATTTTTGTAGAGTGAACATATTTTATATATTTGTTTTGCCAGACTATTTTCCTCTCAATAAAAAAAAGAGCCCACTCAGTAAAGAACTACAAAATAGAGGTGGCATGTCATAAAACTAGTAGCAACTCCTAATACAGGCTCATTTGAATTCCAGATGTAACTTCTGTGTAGATAAAATCACAGAATCTGGAATATTTAAGCCACATGATATAAATCAGAATTATCTGTTGTTTCAACCCGAGGACTAAGAGGATCCTTGGAAGAAATGAGTATGAGGAAGGCAAACCAGCATCAGCTCTCAGCTGCTGGAGAGCCTCTGGCTAGCCTGTCTCTCATTCTTAGAAATAAATTTATTGAGGGGTGAATGTGAAAATATAATCACCATTAAAAGCTTCCAGTACTGTTCCCCTGGCAAGCAGTGAAAGTTCTGAAGCTCTGTAGTAGGTAAGATGCTTTTGAAGGAGAAAGTACTTCCAGAGGATTTATTTTACAAAAAAAGCAGTATTTAAAAGATGTGTTCTTAATAAAACATAAGCATGTTCATTTGACCAGATTTAAGAGAAGCAACTTGATGGTCTTTTAAAAAACAAGCTTATGCCTGTGCCCCTCACCAATCACATGTGATATTCCCTGCTCTTGCCTACATTGAGATTTTTCATTCAGCCATTGTGACTTTGAAAAAGCTATTAAAAAGTCATAGAACTACTATTAGAGCAGGTAATATGAATCAACTCTGTGGACTACCAGCTGTTCTCCCTATTCATCAGAAAAAGCAGTTAACTTGAAAATTCGTAATTTTACAAATTGATGTTTAAGTTCTACTCATTGCATCAGAGATTTATCCAGCTTCACAACTGACAAAAGCCTATGCTTTGTTTAAAATTACACAAGAGTTAACAAATCCCTAATGTCTCAAAACTGAAAAAAAAATTTATATATTTAACCCCATTTAAAACAACAATCTTGGGGGGGTCTCAAACAGTATTATCTGCATTCTACAATGATGCAAAAGGCTTTGGCCTCTTCCTAGTACTTTGAATTTTCAGAAGACAGTTTAGACATTCTTTGAGAGTTAAAATTTTCACTGGTTTAAAATAAACTTTAAAAAACATCAACAAAAAATATGCAACATAACCACATTGTGCCCACTAAATTGATGCAGAATAAGCACGGCCTTTTATGTGAACCATGCTACACATCACAAAGGTAACAGCTTGAACAGCTAGCTGAAAGGTGATGTGTGTGTGTGTGTTGGAACAGTTTTGTCAGTTTTTCTTTTGTTTTCTTCCAACTTCATATAACTTTTTTTGGCAGATTACATGTGAAGAGTTTCCTTGAGGCAAATTTCTTTAATTTATTAATTTTTTAATAGGAAAGTTTAACTAATATGTAGGATATATTTCTCTTCATAGCATACACTGTCCAGATTGTTAGCAAAATTTTATGCTTAGCAATATGAACAGCATATTAAATATAGAAAAGACACCTTGTATGAATGGCCCAAAGCCAAGGTAAAGATTATTAAAACATCTATACCATTATATAGTTCGTCTCACAGTAATTAATGTAGAATGCATGTTCTAGCAGTTCCGTGTCTTAGGATGAGATTGCCCCCTACAGTAACTGAACTGATCTTAAAATCTCAAGTAAAAGATTCATTTTTCCTAGAAAGTTATCTCAAGCAGAAGTCAATGTTTTTTAAAAGTAACCTTCAGAAGAACTTTCCTGGACCAGAGCTCACCAATTTTTAAGTTTTATTCCCCACAAAACGTAAGTAAATATTTAAAGCAGAAGTATTCCAGAAGGCAGGAGGATTTGAGACGGCGCTCCCAGCAGACAGGCAGTGGACTCTACATTACCTTCAATGGCGGGGCTGTACTGAGACATCACGTTACTAGCCAAGGTTGGCAAGGAGACTGCCACGAAGACCATGAGAAGGCAAGCAATTTTATACTCTTCTTCTGGACTAATGTTTTCTAAAAACAAAAGCAAAGTTCTTTAATTAAAGAAGTCACATTAAAGTATTTCCTTTCAACTGCAGGTAATTTAGAGTACAGAAACATTTGACCAAACTGAAATTTAAATCCATCAACAAGAAACCTAATGTGTTGTGAAAGGAGGAATTTTATGTCAGTCTTGCCAAAAGACACAGGGTGGAGCTTCAAAATGTCCAGTTTGTCATCTGCAGGAAGCTGCTGCCACCCCATCCCTTCTAACCATTTAGTTACTAAGACTTCAGTATACTGACCAGAGCACTATTTCTACATACTGGTGTAAAACCAGTTACTGCTTTGAGGTGAGGAGAGCTTCTCTTGCGCTCACCCTTTGGTAAGCGAGAAGAAGGTGATGTGCACTCACCTCAGCTCACATTAAAACCTTGTGTTTTCAAAAATATCAGCATCACCACATATTAGACCAAGATTAGTTAAAAAAAAACCAACCCAAAAAACAACAAAAAGTAAACACTTTGTGAAATACAGTAACTATATCTGCACAGACTGAATTACTAAAAGCAAATACTTCAAACTGTAAAGGAAAGAATCAAGACACAATATCCTGACCATGAAAATATATAAAAATCCATCTTCTTCACTCGGTTTAAACATTTCACAGCTGGACCACAGTGAAAATAGTTTAAAACGACATTTTAGATTTTAGTAGCGATCACTAAGGATATGACTACATGTATTATACATATATGTAAAACAAATACACTTTGAAAAATGTACATGAAGAAATTGTGCTTGACAATTAAGTGTGCTTGACAATTAATTCTGAATATCAGAATGCCCCTTGGAATTAGTTTTATTTTCCCCTCCCAAAATAAATACTACAAAAGCATGAAAAAACAAGTTAAGTAACATTTAAAATGTTCCCGATCCGATTGTAACATTAACCATCCATTACACATGGGGGAAAAAAAACAATGAAGTGCTCAGTAAGGAAGACGGGAAAAAAACCAGAAGACGGTCAAAAAGCACTTTAGAGTCTAATTCATGCTTTCAAACATGCCAGAGTAAACAGAACTGAAGAGGTTAGATAGCTCTAAAGTAAGAGGAAGCACTGCACATGTTTGGACATCAAGATGTTTATTTTGCTATGTTTCCCCTTGCAAGCTCCATGTTCATACTCATGTAACACAGCAGTAATGCAACGTGAAGCTCATGAAGTGACACAGAATTGTTACAGATCTGTACAGCAGAACTGATTGTATCTCCATAGCTGTTCACAACACAGTCCTATTTTCATTGTCCTCAAATTACAGCAGTTTTCACCACTGGCTATTAAACACCTTCAACATCTTCTTGTTATTCTTTTCTATGTCAACAATTATTCTCTGGTTGGACAGATTATCAAGCTAAAAAAATCATTAGGCAGCAGGCACTAATGATTCACATTCTTGTGCCATTTATAAATTTCATTAAAAGAATACTCAAGATAGAGAACTCTTATCCTAGAACTATAAACACTTCCATGCCTGGGTGCATGTATTTTTTTATTTTTTTTTTGTTCCCCCTATTATTATTTCTTTGACTATTTTTAAGTTGTAACTTGTTACCTGATTTTTGAGAAGACAGTGCTACGACCAAGGCAGGATCAATCTCACAAGGCAATCCAGCAGCTGATGACAGTTCATATACATTCATTGCCACCTGAGGACCAGAAGAAAGATAATTACAAAAAGGACAACAGTGAATGCATTTTGGGTAGACATGA
>JANHGL010022224.1:23530-56430 GCA_024611195.1 Ceyx melanurus
CATTCATTGCCACCTGAGGACCAGAAGAAAGATAATTACAAAAAGGACAACAGTGAATGCATTTTGGGTAGACATGAGGTGCAGTTTTGCTGTCATGTTTAAAATGTTCATATTAAAGTTTAAGGCACTAAGGAATTTCAACAGACCTGGCGAAAGCAAGACTAGATTTGTTTCTAACCTACATTGAACAGCTGGGCCAATACTTTGTGTGCTAGGTTGCAATTTCTTTTTGTCATGACAAATGAAGTTTGTATACTTTTCTATGTTACTTCCAAAGCAAGCATCCTGACTTCCAACTAGCTGTTTCTACACCTTTCTTCATTTCCAAAGAAGCCAAGTCTACCAGATCTAAAGTATCAGCTAACACCTGCAAATAAGGTACTCTTAGACAAAACTCCAAAGTCATCATCTGGTGAAATGTCAGCATAAGGCAGAATCTTGCAGCATTCAAATCTGATACAGATTCAGTGTCCAGTGATTCCAAGTCCCAATAAGTAGCCCTAAAACTTGGAGGAACTAAAAGCCTGCATCTTTCAATGCCATTTACATGTGTTCAACACAGTTCTCTCTCCTCAATTTCCATTTTGGCCAAAGCATGTGGAGTTGTAGTTCAAATAAATGGGAAATGCTGGCAATGGGTCCTACTGCCATTAATAATTGAGATGTTGGACATTTTGTCCATAAATTCCTCACATATAGATGGTCAGCTGCACATGGTGCACACTGTGCAGACTATCCTTGTTTGTGTTCTCCAGCCTGGCTACCTGAGGGCAAGTTCTGATGTTAGCAGCATCAAATGTTTAAACAGTGCTGTGCCATTGCAGGGCGTAGGATATTAGCTTGAGTTACACTTAAGGAGATACAGAGCATCTGGACAGGAGCTGGTTCACAGCAAACTGGTTAAGAAGCACCAGTGCAACAAGCCTGTTTCTACAAGCCCATATAGACCATACAACAATATTAAAAATAACCAAATAAAAAGGAGAATAAATCCCCATTTTGCCAGTCACCCCAAATCATAAGTTTCAAGGATAATGATATAAAACCCAAAGTACTTATTTAATCAACAACTTTGAAGTTATTTATGATTTGCTTGGTAAATTCAGTACATAGGAAATTAACTGCCTTATGTCCTAAAATATGCCCAATTGGGCAATTGGCCCAATCCACTGTACAAAGCCTTGTGAAGATCTGTCTATTGACATGCCTTCATTTAAAAGAAGTCTGTCTCACTGTCCCCAGAGAAACCTTTGTTGCCTATAATTGCACTGCTGTATGTGACAAAGCCAGGAGAAAGCTCAGACAATGAGCTGCTGATTGTCCCAGGCTTAATTTTTAGCAGGCTCATTCACAGTCCTGGCCCTTCCAACGTGTTGTTTTCCAGACAAAGTTCTGGCAAAGTTTGCACATATCAGAGATGCCTACTATCCCAGTAGGCACTATGGATAAGACTACAGAGGTTTGGCTCCTTCTCCACGCACAGTCCTCCAACATCATTTGGCCAAGCTACATATTCTCAAACAAGCCTACATGGCATCACAACTCATCACACGACGTGACATTTACAGTTGGTAACATGTGAACACCAGCACAGTAGACTGTACCACAGTATTATTTTATTTTGCACACTTTGAACTAGAAAAAAAAAAGCGCACACAAAAAATTTAGGTAAATATTTAAGAATTGTAGGGAAACTACATCAGACCCAGATAAGGCTGACAGCCATATGAATCAGAGGCAACTAGGCATCTCTCAAGGCATGAGCCAGAGAACAGTCCTCAGGATGGTTTTATTTAGCAGTAGATAGTTTTCTATGCCATCCAATTATTCCAGTGACTGTAAAGCAGTCCAGTGACTTCCATAAGAAAGGCAGCACGTACTATGCTTTCTTAGATCTGCTGACACAAATGAGTTCAGTGAGAGATCCACTGAGATGTTTAAAATGATCTGTTATTATCTGCTTAAAAAATATCAATGGTAAAATATGGTCTTCAGTGATTACTGTGTCAGCCTTTATCACACCCGACTTTTCAGAACTCTTTTGATACTAGAGGGTGCAAGATGCTTCCTGAAAAGATCAAGCAGTGAACTTCCCTACCCATCTCTAATGTGTGCTGATTCCCTAAACTCAGTAACGGATCATGATGCTTTGCAAGGAAAATCATTGATATCCAAAAAGTATATGCAAGAATTTTAGGGAAGTTTTTCTCGAAAAGTGCAATGGCATAGTCTTGATAGAACTTCTATCATGAACCAGTATTCTCAAAGTTAATTTTTCACATCATTTCCACAGAATTCCTCTGCTGTGGTATGAATTTCAATGACAGAGAACACTGATGGTTGGTTTATCAGCACTGCAAGTTCCAAAGAGCATGTGATGCTATTTTGAAGTGAAATAGCATACGTGTGAAATTTCAGTTCTTCATTTCATATTCTTCATGCAAGCTGAATCATTTTCAGTCAGACAGCTAAACTGTGTCTTCTGAAATCATAAAGCCCACCACACTGGACTTGCTTGTAATGTACTAGGAGGAGAAGGGTGCATTTTATTTAGTAACTCTTCATACACAACAGAACTTAAGTTTCTTTCCTCAAGAGTCAAAAGAAAAATGTACACTTCAAGTTCAGGAATAACAACATATTCCAGCCCTCAAACACCATATTTTGCTGAAGAGTAGATTTCTAAAAATTGTTTCTCTAAAAGTGAACCAAGAGTTGTACATCCCACTACACATTTTCTTCACATCCAGTTGGCATGATACCATTAAGAAGCTCACAAATCATAGTCATAGGCTCCAAGCTGCAATATGAGAGAGTAAAGCCAGCTAGGCTGCAACTACTGTGCAGATGTGTTCAGAAACCACATAGCATACCAAATGTATGGAAACACATGGCCATTCAGAAGCAAGGCACCTTATTTAAGCTGCTTTTTTTCTCCCCCAAGTATTTCAGATGAGGGTTCACAAGAATTTTCAATTTAAGCTCAAATTGAGACATGCATAGAGCTCCAATCATGTACACAGGCTCCTTGAAACATTTTTTTTTAAACCACTTACAGTGCTCACACAATGAATCATCTCAGTATTCTTCTCTTTATCACTTAGTCATGTTTTAACACTTGGAAAATTTTGTTCTTTACTCTTTCCAAGAAAGTTCTCAAATATGACCACAGGCAGATAGAGACTTGTGCTTCTTCTGTTGGTTCGTTTTGTTGGGTTTTTTTTGTTTTTTTTTGTTTTTCCCAAACATTAGGAAGCTGCAGATAGACAAATACTTGACTCTGGGAAAAAATGGTTGTTCTTTGTTTCTGGATTTTTCACACTACACATGAAAGTCTTGCCCATTACATATTTCAGTAAGCTTTAAAAATGTCTCCGTTGCCCCCTGGGTCAAACATTACCTTCATATCAGTCTCTCTTGGAATGTGATCTTTAAAGTCCTCAATGGAACTTACAAGGAAAGGGATGTGGTAGGATAAGACCTAAGAGACACAAACACATACAAAATGAAAAAAAAAAAAAAAGAAACAACAACAAAAAAAAAAGAAACAAAGAACTTACCACATTAATGATCAATTATGTACTACCTCCTTTACTAGACTTACTGGTTGTTTTTTTTTTTAAATGAGTTTTTCCTTTGTGCATATGAATTTGTAGATTTAAGACATTAAACCCAAAATCAAGCTTTTTGCAAAGCAAAACTAATATTTTAAAATGTACTAAACACAGAAAACATTGAGGCATGCTCAACCTAAAACTTACAAGTTTTAATGTAATATTTCTCTGAATAATCCTCAAAAAGTAGATTCCCCCACCCCCAACCTGCAATTCCAAGTTCACTAATGACAGAATATTGCCATTTTACACATATGCCAAACTTTTAAGAGGTATCATTCCCAAATAGTGAAGCTTCAAATACCCTATAATTCTATTTCATTACATACAATTAAAATGATTTGGAATATATTAAGTTATTTCTTACATCTCTAAGTGCTTCCTGTGCCAACGACCGAAAAGACAAGATAACACCAATAATCGTCATTCTCTTCAAAACACTGTCAACAGCTGAACAGAAACAAGAACAATAGTGAACAAGAATCTGTTGAGGTTTACAAGATCAAATCTTAAAAAAAAAAGAGAAAGAAAACATTGAACAAAATATTGAAAAACACAAGGTACTGAGACAATGGCATTCCTTAAGAGAGTCAAAATAAGCAGTGCTTAAGCAGGGTTTTATAGCTGAGTTGACAGAGGGTTTTCAGTAGAAGACTATCCTGTTAACCATTTCACAGAGTGAGCCCCGATACACACTGCAGATAATACTGGTGCTAACACTAGTCCTGTATTTTCTTAAGGCCAAAAATGTGTCTCTGTAATAATTATTTTTGTTTAAAAAAATTACTTAACTACATGTAAAAAATCCTTCCAAGAAATGCAATAATTTACACTGTGATGCAATCAAATCAGCAGCGTGTCAATAATAATAAAAAAAAGCACCCATGTTTTGTAATCTGCAGCTACACACCCAGTTTGCAGATTATTACTGTTACAGATGTGAGTTATCATCCCTGAAAACATGGCCAAAGCTCATAACCTTCTAAATAAT
The DNA here is from genome assembly GCA_024611195.1 of Ceyx melanurus. NCBI lineage: Eukaryota > Metazoa > Chordata > Aves > Coraciiformes > Alcedinidae > Ceyx > Ceyx melanurus. Next base: position 28,136 of record JANHGL010022224.1, read on the forward strand.
CTGAACTCATTAAAACTGAGATCTCATTTTGTCTGTATGAGACACACATGAAACTTTTAGAAAGATGCATCAGTTTATGTGAGCTCACATTTTGCTGCTTCTATATACTTAATACAGAGAATTGGGGTTTTTTTTCTTAGTTGCTTTACAAAGATAAAAATCCCCTATTCTTTTTCTTTAGTAGAACCTTGCTAGATACCCACATGATAATCTTTTGAAGAGTGCTGCCATCTGGTCTGGCTTGTCAAAACTGGTCCTCATTTGTGTTAGAACTTCAACATTCTCCACCACAAGTTTCTAAAAAGAAGCAAGGATTCAAGTTAGGAACAGATAAATGCACAGGTATCTCAGGACATTTCAGTCTAGCAGAGAGGCAACTAAATTCCTAGAATAGGACTACAGTATCATCATTATTGTCAGGCACTGCTCTACAAAAAAGCAAACTTCGAATCAAAAAGCAAAGAATTTGACACCCCTTAAAACAGGATTATTATATTAAATGTGTACAACTTCTTAAAAGAAGGAAATGAAACTCAGTAAAGCCAGGCAATAAATCCTCATGCTATTCAGCTTCTATAACAAAAGTATACATCTAGTAATAAAAATGAAGCTTCACAAGGTAATTTATTATTTTTGGTTGCTCTTTTTGCTAGTTATACTGTAAGGATTATAAATTTCACGTTGGCAAAATTGAGAAATTGAGAAGTGTAAAAGTCACACTTAAATTTTGGTGTAGCTTACTTGACATTTTCTTCCATTATAATATAAAATAAAACCAAAGACATTCCCTCAAGTCCCAACGCTTAGCCTGAAACAGTTAAACTAAATTGCACTATTTTTCATGTCAGTTTGACCAGAAGAAAATAAAATGTGTCTGTTTCTAATTTGTAACAGCTCTCATACATGCAGCTTGTGGCTTCAGGGTAAATTTAATAAGTATCCTGAAATCATTCTCCAAATATGTATCAAATTTAAATTTAAATTACAGAGATTGCATAACCACATCTATAAAATGTCAGATCCAAAATGGGCTTCTTACCAGCTGAGAAACTTATGTTGTTACAAGTAGTATTTTTACACTCTCTTCAAGAAATAGGTACTTTATTGTAACAAAATTTTTTTACAGGAAGAAAGCAAGATATTATGGATTGCAGTGGTCTTCCAAAGATTATTAATAATTTTATTCTCCAAATAGACACATTCCAATACATCTTAATTACCAGACAGCACAAAAGCAGCAATGAGGACAGAACAGGAAAGCCTACTATTTATTAAACTTGTAGGTCACTGTAAATCGAAATGTAATTTAAGATGTATCATATAAAAATCTAAGAGGAGACATAACTACAAGAACCTACTGCTAAGGATCTAAGAACACGGGGACCCTTGAGAGTTCCAACTGCTTTAATAGTTTTATTTTACTTTGCTTCCCCTAAAACAGGGCAAAACATAAAAATTAAATTTTCCTGCTTGCCAGTTGCTAAAGAAACATTGCTGTGACCGCTGGAGAAGAAAACATAACTACAATGCTGCTATAAAATAAATGGTGGTCTGTGTCTCCTGGACAAATAGCTGGTGCAAAGCAGATCTATCTGTCCAACAGCTTAGACCTCTCAAATTCAATCACATTGTGTCATGGATGTGGTATTTCCATAATTTCAAATCTATCCATAAGCCACTAGTCTTCTCACTTGCTTCTCACTGAAGACAAGAAGAACGAAAAGAAAGAAACTGTCCAAGATTTAGCAAACTAACTACCTCCAAGAATGTGTGCACATGTGCACACATAGACACACAAGACGTACTTCAACGCCAAAAGCCAAAGCAACACTGGTTTGCACTGAAATTAGGATGGGCAATTTTAAACCAACCAATGTGTCAGAACTTGGCAGATGTGTGACATTTTAATTTAAATCCCTCAAAGCTCTCCAGAATTCAAGATTGAAGGCAATAGCCCACGCACATTGTTATTGTGTCAAGCTTTCAGCTTTATGAAAAATAACCAGCATATTACTTTATAATTTAAAAGGAACAGGCTGGAAAAGTTCAAATAGCTACTGAAATGATAAAACTTCCCCTCCTCACCTCAGTCTTAAACTTCAGATGTAAAACCAACACCTGGTCCCACTGCAGGAAGCAAAGCAAGCATGTTGAACCCTACCCTTAATATAGTCACCATTCTATCCTCTCCTTGCTTCTTTCCCCTAAAGCCAGATGTTCCTCAGTGCTTTCTGGCTAAGTCAACTGAAACTCAGCCCAAGAGATGAACACTATTTTTTTTCCTCCAAATATGTGGTCATGTGGATCTACATTAAGTTCCACTTATCCTTAGCAGTATAAGAAAACAAGTCTGAGACAATTTAAAGTTGTTTTTCAAATGACAATGAGATGCAGTATCAATTGTGCAGATTTTGAGGAAGACGGTAAATGGACAAATACAGCAGCCTCCACCAAACATCTGCCCAATGGCTTTGTAACACGTCACTTTCTGTACAGAATTTAACCTTAAAATCAAAGGTACACCTGGAATGTCTCATCCTAAAACTCAAAAACTGGAATGAGCATAAGGAACTAATTACCCTGTCTTTCTGGTTACTCAGGTCAGGGTTGCTGCATGCTCTTGGCAGCAGCTTGGGAGAGCAGGAGCAGCTCCTCTCCTTCATTTGTGACTCTTAATAAAAGGCTGCAAATCTACTAGGGTACTGTACATAGCAGCAACTCGGCAGCACTGAAATTCAGTGTTTACAGAGAATGAGAACAAAGATCTTTGTAAGGTGGGATGTATTAAAACTGTACTGTTAAAGGCCTGGTATGCTAATAACAGTAAATTGTTACTGAAGAAGAAAATCAAAGTTCCTTAGATCTCTTGAGTATTCATGTGCATTTTAAAAATCATAGCACACATGAACAGCTATAAAAAAATTCTTTATTGTAATTAGTGGTTAAATAAATTGAAAATTATAAGATGTAATAACAATCTAATGTCATTCCAAAATTTAATTCTAAGAGCAAGTCATATGAAAAGCAAATAAATGCTAATTAGTGACATTTTAATAGCATGATTACCCTGGGAAAGCAGTACATGTTATTTTATTAAAACCTCTTACCAGAAAGAGTTAATTACAGAGGCACAAAGTGCTTCCCCTGTCATTGTTCAATGTTTTGAATATACAAGCAACCAGCTTTCTTGACATGCCCATATTTCCACTTTTTTTTCATGGCACCAACTTTATTTACTGTTTGTGTTGTTGTAAGTATCAGGATTATTTATATGAAAAAAAAGATGTTTAAAATAAATGGATGCTGATCAGCCAGAGAGAAAGACAAGTCTATAAGGAAAACTGACAAAGAAAAAAAGACCTAAATTTTCCCATCTGTGTAACCTGAACAATAGTTATTAACACACATAGTAAAGTTAAATCCTTACAGATGACTAAGATATATTTGAGATTTTCATGCTGAGTTTTGAGAGTCAATGGACCGAAGATCTTGAGAAAACATTTCTCCTTCCACTGATGATAAAAAGAGACGTGACTCCTAACTGTGGGTGTCTAACACAGAAATCAACAAAGCCTGCATTAAGTCCTGACCATTCAGCTGCTGAAGAACATGGGATAGACATGTACTGTGTGTGCAAATGTACTACGAAAGAGGAGTAAAATTCACAGCTTGATCAGTTTGTTTGATGCAGTCATTTCAAGAAGATGGCGTGCAGAAGCATAGCTATTAAAAATCCTAAAGGAAGCTTAAAGAGAAAACTACCCGCCTTCCCACCCACCAGTTTCCCAAGGTTACCTTAAGCTCAGCAACCTGTGAAGAAATGTGCCACATCAGACTTTCACTTAGGAACTTCATGCCATATGGTCCCAGAAGCTCAGAAAGGGCTCTCATTTCTGAGAAACAAAACAAACTGTTCTACTTCAAACATTCCTTCTCCAGTAATTTGTTGCCCATCATGTATCTAGCAATGGTATTTTAATTGCAAAAATGTTTTACCACAAAGCAGAATTTTAGATACAGTAACTTGTAGTAAAACTGAAGCAGCAGTGACCATCAACATCATATGCTTGTCTCTGTAGCTTAAACGCAACAGCCCTAACTTTGATGCAAAACAGGACAAGTGAATGCTCTCAAGACAAAAGCAGCACAAGTACAAAAAGTACATAAAATACTACTAATGTTTAAGCAATGCTGTCTACAATAGAAAGCTCTAGGAGTTGCTGTTTTTCCAATTACTCAAGAATAGAGTAACAGCCCTCACAAATATTCAGAAGAAACATAAATGCTTACCTGATATGTCAGAGTATTCCTCAGCATTAAATGTCAATTCATTTTCTGTAGGCAAATTGACAAAAGCTTTCATGGCTGGAAAATAGGCTATGTGACCATTGCTGACTTGTCGTAGCAAAGTTTCCAAATACCTTATCAGAAAGGGAGAAAATTTTTGATCAAGACATATGCTCATTGATACTCTACACAGATGAAGTAAACCTGTGCAATAAGGGACAGCAAAGCCTATAGACTCTAGTGTTACTTTCATGGTTCAATTGGTATCTGCATCTTACTCTACATCTCCCTGCTGTAAAACTTCTAAGTGCTTTTAACAGGTTGGGAGAAGTAAACTTGAACTCAGAAACTTAAGAACATTTTAAACAACTCCACTTCTCCGGTTACAGACTTTTTTCATTACATAAAAATATAATAAAACCTCTTTAAACTAATGTTCATGTAATTACTTACCAATTTGTGTACAGACTGGTAATGGTTGGCTCACCATGACTATCTAAATGCTGGGTTTGCTGAAGCAGAACATTGTTAAATACTCGTGTAATGTCGATCTGCACATAATTTTCTATTGACTGGAGGACTGTCATATAAGCTCTTACACTGGTTAAGAGCTCTGAAGGCTTTGCAATCTCTTGTGTTGCTTGATTGTACATAGTCATTCCAACAATTGACCTGTGAGAAACAACAAAAAAAATTGGAAACAAATATATTGCATTTATTAGGAAAATTAAACTAACAATTGTGTATATCTGCACATATAAATGGTCATTTTATTCAGAATGACTTAAGATTTCATAATCCACCTTTAGAAATTTTATGTAGTAAGCACAGAATACTTCCAACACCAAATCAACAAAGACTTATCTTGTAAATAAATACTGATTTTGTATTTCTTACTTGGTAAAGCGGATTTCCAGGTGAGACGTTAAATATTCTCTTGGGGTAAATGTGTGTTCCCAAACCACCATATTTGGTACATAATTGATTGAGAAGCAGAGCTCAGAAAGTGCAGTGTGCAGTTTGTCCAGGCTTTGAGAAAAGAAAACAAGTGAGAAAAATATTTCATGTAACAGATGTAGGTATTCTCATTGAAAGCATACACTGGACAGAAGATGTCTCAAGAACAGGTATAGCTCTAGGTCTTCCTTTCATTATCTTTTTCTACTTTGATATACTTTTCTAGCTTATTTTAAAACAGTATTTTGAGTAAGAACGCATTCTGCAAGCACATACTGATCTGCATCACACTCAGTGGAGAGATTTTTAATATATATATATATATACATACATATATATATACACACACACGAATATGTACTTTTTTTCCTCCTTCAAAAGAACAGTCTGTTAAGGCAGTTTTCCCTAACTGAACTAAGCAATACAAGTAACATTTGCTACTACCCAGCATTAAAAACCTAAAAACATTGGTAGAGTGAATCCTAAGCTACGAGTATGTTCCTTTCCTTGAACTTATCTACCCGTACAGTTTTCTTATATTTGATTGTTGCAACTGTAGCAAAACCACTTCCCTTTCAGCAGTGCCTGTGTTTGGGCACTCCCAGCGACAACACTAAACATTTCCCATTTTCTTTCCTATCTTCCTTCCTCTTTGCACTTTCACCACTCTACCGTGTTGCAGCACTGGTGCCTCAATTCCATCCCAGAATCTGCCTTTTGGTAGCAAGAATTTCCAGCCCAACCTGTACTTCATCCAGTTAATGTCAAAGCAAGGCAGAATCAAATATGCCATCCAGTCCTTGTGTCTCCACAAAGAGTAATATACAGTAAAACTACTACAGCATGGGGATCATTTCTGCTCAGAAAACAGCCAAGGGCATAAATTAAAGTGAGACATATTCCCATTGCTTTATGTAACAGGTTTGAGTCTCTTTGAGAGCTACAGAAGTATCATATGATCACTAACTACAAAGTTGTTGTATTTACAGTCAATTAAACTTAAATAAATGAAGAATCATTCAATATGTAAACCACACATGTTTTGACTTGAGATTCAAGGTGAAAGGAACAGAAGAGGCAGCTTACTTTGTCACAACCAATCTGTTTTTCCTCATGCTTTCTACTCCTGGTTTCTCTCTTTCAGGTTCTCCTTTCTTTCCAGTCTGTTTTTTTGACTTTTTGTTCACAGCTTGACTGATGGTTTTGGCACAATGCTTTGGCAGTAACTAGTAAACAAAAAGAAACGGTCTTTCCAAATTAGAATCCAACTTTTTAGCAGACATGATATACAAAATGATTTTATGGTCCAAGTGGAGACTTTATCATGTAAGTAACATGTTCTTCCCCTACCAACTACACAATTCTAATATTCCCTTCCATTTTATGAACAGAAAACTTCCTCCAAAGAGAGTGAGGAAAAAAAAAAGTGAAAAGGAAACAGATCCATAAAAATTCAGAAAGCTGAACAGAGAAAAATGTTACTGGTACATTAAAATAGACACATCCACACTCACCTGATCACTCAGTGTACACTGCTCTGTGCAGATGTCTGTGATAAGATTTCGAGCTTGCTTAGCCATTTCATCCAAGAACATGTTACACAAGGAAAGACTACGATCTCCAATATGATGTCGCTGTTGAAGGGGAAAAATAAAAGAAACTCTGAATTTCAGTTTCCCATTAATCCTACAACAATCACACAACAGACACAGTGTAGTGCAGATAACAGTTCACTAAAATATGTAACTAGGGTATGAAAAAAAATTAATTTAATCAGTCCTCAATAACCTCACAAAATATTTTCTGTAGAAGGCGGCAGAATAGATTTTAAGAAGTTTTCATGTTTATTTGACTGAACTTACTTCAATATATCCAATATTCAGATTTGCGAATCACCTCTTCACTAATTCCTATCAGCCCTAAGAGAAGAGCATGCAACACAAGCTACAGATAAAGCACAATCCCCTTCATACCACTAGTAAAACCAATAATGAAGCCCTGCTGCCTTGATTTCTGGATTCAGCTCCTTTGTCACTGGATCTGCAGAAGCATAACCTCTGTCTCACTGAAATCCTTCTTTCACCACTAATGTTTCCTTTCTAAGAGACACACACTGTACATAGCACAGTGAAGCTTATTTTTCCAAAATGATAATAGTTATCAAATCGTGTAATTCTGATATTCAATTCAAAGTTCTGATAGCTGTGGCAAAATGTTTGCTGCAGCTGTATTCACAATAACTAGTGTAGAGTGGACTTTGGCTACCAATTCCTTACTGTTACTATAATTGTTCTGAAAGACATCTCTTGTCCTGAAGGGAAACCTTCCTAGAAATATTTTAGTGGTTGTCTAGTATAAATAAATTTTTCAGCAGTTTAAAGTGAAAACAATATTAACATAATGTGATGAAGTTTAGAAGAAGAGGATTTAATGTTTAAAAAATAAAAACCCACATCATGCATATTACAATACATCTTATTAATCTAATTGTTTCAGAGAAGCACTGTTAAGAATGAAAATACACTTTCATAAGCTTTACACAAACTGGCCAAATTATGCTCTGGTGTAATTTTAAAGTCAATAGATATAAAGGCAATACATTAAATATCTACTTCATTACAACAAAAAACGAATTTCCTCAATCAAGCTATTACCTTGAACAACGGGTCCATTTCTTAAAGCAACATTTCACATTTTTTCATTTGTAGTTCTAGCCCAAGAAGACTTGCATTACTCAGTTCTTATCCAAACGAACGCTTGTGCTATACTATCACCTAGGGTTTGATTTTTAATCTTACTGAAGAAACACTATTTATAACAAGCCATACAGAACTCCCGGTTCCCTATTTCCTTTTTCTTACTATAAGATTATTAACCTTTTGAAAGAAAAACTGTTAAGCTTTAATAGGCATGTAAGATTATTACCATCTGAGTCTGAATGAACCCAGAAGTCATCCAACCTTTGTACCTCAGCTTAAACTCTCTTTAAAGCAAAGATGATAACGCTTACTCACTTCAGAAAAGGATTTTAAGATCGATGGGTGAAGAATCATGTAAGAAGTGATCATTTTACTTGCCTTTTCACCACTCTCCCTCCTCCTTCAAATCTTGTACTACCATAAACGTCATTTTGCAGTGTTCAGCAATAAGCCTCCTTACGTTAAACAAGAAATTAAAATAGCCAAGATAGTACATTTAAAAATTACCTCTTCTGGGCATAGTTCATGAGTACAGCTCATGAAATGAGTACAAAGCAGTGGGAATGCAATTGAGTATCTTGATTGAGAGGGAAGCTCCAAACACTGCTGAAACATCTTCTCAAAAGCACGACTATAAAAACTGATCAGAAATAGGCATTTAAATGAAATATATGTATAATTTTGCTGGAAATGAAGTTTACTTCAAACAAACAAAACATTGTGTTTATAATTTATACCAAAGATTACATCAGGCATTCAAAGAAGCTTGCTTTCTGCATTTGCGTACATAGTTTATTTGCGTATCTATTATTATTAGCATCGTATTTTTCTTCTCATGTTTGCCACACTGCAAAAACCTTCATCTTTTGCAAAAATGTATTAAGTCATGTGCAAATGACTCCCTACAAATTATGCGATTGCTTGAAGAATCTCAAGATATTTTCAGAAATACCTTTATCCAACTGATTATGATGGAAACCAGAACTTCTAACTGATGCTCCCACTGGCCCATCTTCCTACAAAGTCTGCTATTTAAAAACTACATTTGCAAGGACAAAAGCACTAAATAATAAAAAGCTTCTGCATTCTGGTTAGTAACATACCAAAATATAGAAAGATCTGAGGTTTCAACCAACATCTCCACCAAAGAATCTACCATTTTTGTGTGGAAAATAATTGTGTTCATCATTTTTCCTAGTTCTCTATGGTCCGCAAGACCAAGCGAAGCTTTAGAAACACTGGTGTAGGCCTGGAAAGACACAAGACAGAAATTTGTTGTATCTACAACTGCTTTTTTGCAAACTCCATTGTTAGTGTCTGATGCTGATGTTAAATACTGATTATGCTATGCAGAGGACACCTGCCTACTTAGATAATGCAGAGAGACTATCTTTTCACTGTAGCACAAGCAAATCCAACTGCCCTTCAATGAAGTCTCTGAACAACATCTGAACATGACACCAATTCACAGATAAACTGTTGAACAAATATGTGCTTGTGAGCCCTCACTTAAACTACTGGGTTTTGGAAAGCAAGATAATAAATTTATTAAGTGAACTGAAGATACTGTTATTGCAAAACACAGGAGTTGTGTCCCCAAATGTTTTTTTCTCACTGAACAGTCTTCACCTTCCCTGGGCTGGGCAGGCTGAATCACACTCCACAGAGTGCACAGTTGCCAACAAACTGCTCAACCTCCACATATTATATTTCTGTACTGTTACAATGCACCAAAGAATGATTTGCAGTAAGTATGCAATGCAGACAAAGTTACATCAAAATACAGCAAATTATCAGCTTAAGTATTTGTTCTATTTTAAGGTCTGTCATCCACTTGCTGTGCAAGAGTAATTGAGAAGAGCAGTAAATATTAATCATTTAGGTTTCAAGTTATTAAAACATCACACATATCTACAAAGTCTTACCTGCAATCTAAACCAATCTAATCTCATTCCTCTGAAGTCAAATACCTCTCCATCTTCAACTACACCAAAGAAAAACACAGAACATAAAATCTTTAGGGAAACAGCTACAGATTCAAATATACTGTATCACACCTTTAAAAAACCCCCAAAGTACTCAAGAATTACTTGGGTATTGAACCTCATGCTTTTATCTTAAGAATTTCCATCCAGAACAGCCATGCTAATAGAAATTAAAATATCTAGATGTGTGGCATGCTTTCCAAAAATAAAAGGTAGGACTACTTCTCAATAGCATTCTTCAAAAGCTCTATCTGTATAGAGCTGCCCTGGAAAAGGGACGCACCTGAAGAAGTGGATATCTTAATGGAAGAGAAACAAGGGAACAAATTCAATTTATACAAGTTAATCTGCTTCTAGTGATTGCATTAAAAAAAAAACAAAAAACAACACAGGAATCCATCATCCTGTTCTCATTTTCCCAAGTTCATTTAAACTTACCCTGTTTCACGCTTAGTGAAGTCATTGTGTTTACAAAAGAGGACATGATGATTGATTCATCCTCTGGGCACACTGAAAGATTCTAAAATAAATGTTGTTACTATTATTATTAGTATTTCAAAACTTAGTTTACGAAACAATGCCAATATTTATGCCCAAATGACCAGCAATACTACAAAACATATAAAAATTCACACAAGGTCACTTAATTGCTGGAGTATTTTCAACAGTGATATTTAACAGCTTTTACTTTTTAATTCATTGGGTGATAACACACGCCTAGAAAAGCTTGCTTCCAAACCAAAATCTGCTTAAAAGAGGAAAACCTATCCGTAAATGTACCCACACATTTTCAGATTGTAGTCATTCATAAAATGGACACCAAACATTTTCCTGTTATACAGACCCCTTTTTTCTAACCTCTACAGGCACTTGATCCCTCAAAAGGAAATATGGGCATGACAGGATGTAACACAGCTTCGTTTTGCTTCCCACAAAACACTCTCAACAGTTTTTTACTAACAGTTACTTCAGTGATTAATACCACCTGACAGATGGGCTATCAAGCTTTCAAATTTTAAAAATGTAACAGTTCATGAAAAAGCAGTTTCAGCAACTGATAAGACCCTATTTCTATTAAATAATTAAATACAGAATTTTCTTATCAGTATCAGTCATAGCTAGAAAGCTGAAAGTTTAACCTAAAGACTGAAAAAATTCAAATTATCACTCAATCATTTGTCTAGTCTTGTGCTTGATACCTGTTATGAATTAATTGCAACTAAAATTCTAGCCATTTTTTTCTCCTCATCTCGCTTCAGTATGATCCTAACAATTATCCTGTCTAAACATAGAACGCTTGTGCCACTTGCAATGCATTCCCAAGTCATCCATTAAACCCAGGAAATAATTTTGCAGGAATCAATGACAAATGTCAAAATGATTTAATTCTCTCAGTCTAAAAAAAAAAAAATCTAAAACCAAATTTAAAAAAAACCCCAAACAAACAGTTCACATGTAAGTATATAGAGTTATAAGCAAAAAGCCCTCAAATACAGTTATTTCTGTATTGAAAGTAGATCCAAGGAGTGAGTTACATTTATTAATTTAAACAGTGAAACACGTATTTAAACTGTTAAAATACTTTGCTTAAATAAACAGCAATGTATTTAATTCCACCTTCTGGCAATTGATGGAATGTCTGAAGTGTGGAAATAATTTCTGAACACAACAGAAAAGCTTATAGCATGAACTTGGGTCAAGTTTGACCTAGTCACAAAATCTGGGCTCCATCTAGTGGTCACTAGGGAATCCAACCGAACCAGTTCATTTTCTGTCACAAGTAAAAAAAGCTTCTACGACCCTCTTCAGAGGCAGTACCCATTTCATTGTCTCTAAATATGAGACTGCTTAACAACATTGAAGCATTCACATAGCAACCAAAATTACAACTCTAAATCCCAGAATTAAATGGTGAATTAATTTGCCTCAATGTTCCATGAAAACTACAAATCAAAATGCATTTCTTAAAGTAATTTTGGACAAAAAGCCCTTTTTAAAGCTTGCATTTGAGAATCCAAAATGACAGTCTTACCATACCTGAACCAGCTCATTTAACACCACTGCATCAAAGCCAGAGAGATACTGTACATAGTACCTCTGCATCACTGGTCCGTATTTTCGCACATGTGCTCTGAGCTCCTCCATGTAGAAGATTAGCTCGGCTATGTGTCTAGACAAGAAGACAAGGAAAAGCTTACAAACATTAAACACCCAAAATCGTAAAAACAAATTATATCAGTGGAATGTTTCAAGGCAATTTCCTCATATATTTTGCTTTTAATACCATTATTAATCAGTAATTCAAGTACAAAAGTCTGTTCACATTGTAACGTGATCACACAGGTCTCTGCAAAGTCAAATCTACTAAGCAGGAGGTAAGTTAGCAGGATACCATCACAATATTCCTCAAAGGTGTGTGTAACTACGGTCTTTTTTTTTTTAATAAGAAGGCTTTCTATAATGCTCAATTTGAAAAAATGTTTTTCCTCACAAAGTGGTTAAATCTCAAATATACAATTGTAATCACTGCTTTTCATGCCCCCCACCCTCTTTTTTTTTTTCAACCATGAGGATGGTTAAATACTTGCACAGATTGTTTCAGACATGCTCTGGTATCTCCATGTCATCCCTAGCACCTAAATGTATTGAAGAAAACCCAAGGTCTTTCTATTCCAGCTCCAAAACAGCCTTGGGATTGTCACTTGTTTAAACTCCTGCTGTCAATACACAGAATTTCAGTTCAGTCTCATGTTAATTATCTTGAGAACAAATCTGAAACAACATCATAAAATCTCAAAATCCCACTTCTCACTTTAACTTTCTGTTGATGAGCACACTAATGCTATATTTAATATATAAATCTTATTTGATTTAAAAGACAGTTCACTAAAATAGGAGATATTCACAGAATCAATGAATCAAGCTTTTGGTAGTTTCCTTCCCTCACCATTGATTTGCTCAATGCTAAGTCAGTAACACTGAAGATACATAACAAAACTTTATATTTGTTTATTCAAGAAAAAAAATGCGTAAAACTTTTTTATAAAATACTTTATAATAAGATTTTAGGTGGAAAATAAATTTACAGTGATGTGCGGCAGTTTCTAAGACAATGCTTCCAGTTTTCTGTTTTCATGGGAAGCTTAGCATTCCTAGATAAAGATTTTCTGAACAAACACAACTCTTCCTTATAGCCATCCTTTTCTGAAATTTCCTTTCCCTCAGATACATTTTGTCTGTGAAATTCTAAAACTTTTATGGTATCACACTAAAAATTAACATACTTATCTATGAAATCATCTGCGCTCTTCTTTGGCATATTATCTGCATGACGAAGCAGCCAAATAATTTCATCACGTGCAAAGGATAATGCCATAAATACAAAAAGTGCCTGAAAAAGAAATTTTTTTCACAAGCTTATAGATACATACAGCATTTGGACAGCTTGTGCACAGTAAGCAGCAGTAGTCCCCAAAATAAAATAATTCAAAAATTCAAGTAGGTTTTCTCTCCGTTAAATGTGTGGAGTTTTTCCCCCTCAAAACAAACTAAATGGCATGCTATCACCACAAAACACACTGTAAAACTGAAAACATACAAAACATCAGAACTGTGATTACCTTGGGACCCAACAGGCCTGGCTGGTCAGACAGAACAGTAGCCAATTCTTTAAGAGCAGAACGTAGAAACTTGCGTCTTTCTCTATGCATTGAACCGCTGCATCAGAAGAACAAACCAAGTTATCATCTACTGTGCTAAACACAGAACACAGGTATTTCCAAGTATTTAAGCCCAAACATAGGCAGCTCATATCATAGCAACTTCAAAAGTTCAGTATATCAAAGAATGCTATTCAATTAAAGTTGGCATCCCCATCACCAACACTATGTTCCTCAACTATGGTCAATTTAAAGCCAGAGTTCTTAACCTGTGCTCTGTGATGTACATTTGACTCCACTAAAATATTTCTATTTAATTTACATCCACGTTAAGTAATTAGCCAAAGTAAACTGGAGAATAAACTGGAGAATAAACTAAATGCTTCCATCTTGATAATTTGAAAAATAATCTAAAACTTGGAAAGTTAAATCAGCAATGGCATTAGGCATATCTGGATTTAAATGAACAATAACAGTGAAATTTCAGTTGAAAATTCACAACTATTTTACATTGAACAAATACTGTTTATGCATTCTTTGCAACCAAAATCTGTCAGAACTTCGTAAGACACTTACGCATGTGAAACTGCAGCTTCCTTACACTCTCTGATGTCATTAATGCGCTTGTTGTAGCTACAAATAAAAACAAACAATCAAACAGGATGATAAGGATCAGTAGCACAACTTAGCAAGAGCTGAGCAGGACTTGAGAGAAGCTACAGTGCCATAGCAAGCAGGATACACAAAAAAGCTCACACAGGACTTATTTCCCTGATCAAAGCTAAATGCCAAAATTGGACACCCAAAACAAAAATACGCTCTACTGAAATGCTCCAGCTATTCACTGGCAGAGGCTTCCATTTTGTTTCCAAATTTTCATATGGTACACTGCAGAAACAGTGGCACAAACACAACTTTTCAAGCAAACTCTACATTCACAACATCATTTCTCTTCACTAGATGAAGATACGTGGGCGAGATCACTGATTTTAACTTCTGCCGTTTTAGAGACTGATTCACCAGACTTTTTCAGAACGGAGATAAAAGGCGGCATGATGTTATGAAACCAGGCTCCTGAAGGTTACACATAAAAGAAACATGCAAGGTAACTAAGCAGAAGCTTCCCTACTGACTATCCTTAAGCAGAACTTAAATAAAGTAGGAGCAACATTTTCAAAATACTTGAAGAAAAAAGAAGTTTTTTAACAGAGGTTCTGAATGAAGAGAAAGAAATGGAAAACTTACCCTCGTATGTTTACAAATAAGTCTTCTGCAGCTTTGTGAATATGGAATACCTCATCTCGAAACAGAGCCAAGCAAGAGCTGCTTTGAAGCGCAAGTTTCCAAAGATTCAAAGCTGTGGCATCGCTATTTAGAATTCCATGGCACAAAATAAATCCAACTTCAGAAGTTCACATTGATGTACGTCACAAAAGATGCACAAAGACAGTAGGAGAACAGTGAGGTTATTATACCTTTTCTCTTAAATATTTCAAATAGGTCATCAATAAACTGTTTATTGCATAACATTGTTTTATATGTAAAAAAATATCCCACTCTGTTCTAGTGGGGAGTATATTTTGTAATATATTTGTAATATATTTGTAACATGAGTTACTTAATACTACTCAGCAATATTTTCATCAGCATTACTAAAACCCTCAGTTTTAGTCAGTCTAGAATACACTGATAACAAACTCCATTCCAGCAGCACATGCTCAATTCTAACTTCACTGCACACGTAAGTATGATACATACAAATTAAATTTAATCAAGTTCTCTAGGATCTAATTTGAATACAACAGCTTTTGCACAGTACAGAAAAACAAGTAAGTCTTTCAAATCTTAACTAGTTTTAATACAACCATGAGCTGTTTCAGTGCATTTTACTCACAAATGATCCATTTTTCCATTGCATCCAGAGAGAGGTATTCACATGGCATCTGTTGAAATAAACAGTAATATTTAAGAATATTTAAGAACAAAAGCCCTTTGATGTACACTAATCACAACCTGACAGCTGTTAAGGTTTCATTTTTTCCAGAAATATGACCATTCATGTAACAACTGGGACAGAAAATGCAAATGAAAGATTTCAAAGGAAGTATCAGTTCTGATTTTCAGAGAGATTTTCATTTTGACCCACAAACACCAGACAGTGCATAGGAAGACTTCCTTCTACGCTGCAGAATTTAACACTGCTTTCCTTCACCTTTTGATTATCAAATACTTGAAATGAAAGCATGAGCTACCACCACAGAGGCTATAATTAATGTGAGAGAACCTCTTCCCCATGCTAAAGTATTCAGCTGTCCCAACCAGCCTATTTGCTTTTCTGATTAAAAGCCACATAAAAGTGATCACACAGAAAAGTAAACATGCCCACATTATTTTACAGAAAACATATAATGCAAATTAAAAGGCCTTACTGTGTCAGACTGTGCAGGATTAAGCATTGTACTGGGGGCACTGATGAGGCTCAGTAGTTGTGCGTTTCTCCACTGGTCAGCTGAAAGATTTCTTCGAGGATAGACCATCTGGAGTGAAATCAGAGCATCTGAAAGAGACTGAAGACAAGACCAATAATTTGTTTGAAGATGTCCTCAAGGCTCAGTCTTGGAAAAATATTCAGGTTCTTAACCTAATTTTGTGAGCTGTGTATTGACACTGCTATACTCTAAGCACAAAAGGCACTAAGTATTATTTCAGTAATGTTGTTTTCTCAGCATTATAACTACCAATAATTAAAGCATTTTACTTAACTAGTTCCAAAATTAAACTTGAGGTTAAACCCCATTACACTTAGTTTATTTCATATATAAAAGCCTATTCCAGGCTAAGGGAAAAATGAGAATAAGCAGGAGGTTTAGTTTTTGTTTGTTTGTTTTTTTATCAGAGTTATAAAGGACTTCAGAATCAGAGACCATTGGAAAAAAAAATAGGAACAATAAATCTATCATGTACAACTTGAACTTATTATTTATTCAAGCATACCAATTATTGTGTTATTCCCTTTTCTGCCACTTCATTCCTTCCCTATTTGCTAGCAAATTTTAAGCACATACTGTCAACAGGAGCACCATCCCAGAATATTAAGCTTATCCGAGTAAGTATGGTCCTATGTCTTGTCCCTGTCTTTTGCATCAATACTGGTGCTTGCATGAGTGAGTCCTCAGGGAGACAGGTCTATGCAGTATGACATCAGAGATGGTCAGTCATGAAAAAAACCAAACACCTGCTGAAGTTAATTTAATGGACTAAACAGTTGTCAGGTTTACTGCAAAGTAGTGATAATGATAAAAGGACAACTTCAGGTTTTACTCTCATGGAACTGCACATTAAGTATGTTTCTATAGCACAGTGCCTGAAGGGATCCCTGACCCCAATTTATACCTCTAGTACAGAATAAGCAGAACAACAAAAATTGGACTGAAAAAAAATGGCTTTATAAAACATATCAAGGGAAATATTGATCCACTATTAAATACAAGAGCATAAACAAAGATAATACTGAAAAGTGAAGCATGTTTGCTAAAATGTGCACAAGAAAAGATTAAGTGAAAATGAGATCCTTAGCTAAATAAGTCTTAATAAAATCTGAATTGTACAGAGGAAAGTAAAGCACAAATAAGATTACAGATTTAGACAAATATGCATTTTTCAAAACCATTTCTCTTCAGAGCACATAGAGAAGTAGCTGGAAAACTTTCAGAACTTCTTCTTAAAAAAATTTAAGGAAATAGAGAAAAATTTCAAGATAACTAGAAAAGGAACACAGAACCAGTCCCTAGACTCCAAAACAGGAAAAAAGCCACCCCAAACTTTAGGCAGTAACTTAGTACTGAACTTAATTTCATGCCAAAGATTCCAGAGTGAGTTGTTAGGCAATTTCCAAGCACCTAGAAAATAACACCTTTTTTAAAAAAAAATCAGTGCTGATCAGACTAATGTAGTTTCTTTTGACAAGGTGGCAAATCAAGTGGACAAACAGGATGCAACAAACAGTATTTAACATTGACTTTGCAAAGGATTCTGACACTTTTCCAAGGTATTTTCATACAAAAATACAGATGAGATACATCATCAGAGAACTGAAGCACAACCAGATGTGTAAGAACACAAACTTGAAAATATTTGTACAGAAAAGGCTAAAGGAATTGGGCTCATTTAACTTAGTGAAGCCAGATAAGCGGAGTACACAATGTCAGCTTTTGAGTATAGGAGCAGTGGTGATCTCCAAGATCCCCAGTTCAAAAAGAGAATCCAGAGGAAAAACCCTCAAGTTACAAAACACATTCATCTATGATGGTAAACCACCCAAAAACAGTTTTATAGAAACATTAGGAATCTCCTTAATTTCAAGCTACAAAGCAAAACAGATGTAGCTATTCCACAACTTATTTTTAATCCGTAATTAATCATTTTCAAATAAAATGGAATATTACTAATGGGTCTCAGCATTCCTGTCTTTCAGTAGGTTCTGTTATTTAATAGGCTAATAATCCCCAGCTCCTTTTGAGAATCACCAGATATCCACTGTAAATAAAACTTCCTGTAAAATTTATACCTAATGGCCTTTGATGACACCAACTCTTACATATTTATATTTTTATTTCTGCTTCTCTCAAACAAGGTTACTATATGCACCTGTGAAAAGTAGTTACATACTTTACTGTGAGGTACAAATTCCTCCATCATTTTCTTTAAAGGATTTTCATAATCCACAATCATCTGGCCAAGGCGTGGATATTCTCTGTCACTAAAAGCAACAACAAACAATTTACTTCAGTGTAGCTGTTACTGTTATTACCATTATACACATTTCTTATACAATAGATTTTTACCTTGCTCCATGGGTCATTTCATGGGCATAGTTATACAATCCAATGATAGCCTTCCTTTCTTCAATTCGAGACAGCAGTATCATTAGAGTTGTGTAGGTTATAATCAAATCTAGATAGTTCTTTGTTAAATCAAAGTTTACAGTCTAGAGATAAAAAAACAACAGCAAATTATCAATCTAAAACTAACAGAAACAAACATAAACCTTTTAACATAAACTGAAACCAAGAGGAAGAGGTGTCTGATATTTGAGGTTGGAGTTTTTCAGTGTGTGGTTGTGGGTTTTGTTGTTGTTTGGTTTATTGTTTCTTGTCTTTTTGTTGTTGTTTGGTTTTGTGTGTGTGTTGGGGGTGTTTTGGTTGGTTTTTTTTATTGTAACACTGCTTATGTACTTGTTTCAGCCAACATTAGAAGTGACCTCCTCACATAGCTAAGGTGGACACAAGCAATATTCCTGTCTTCGGGAGTCTCAGGGGGCTTAAGCACACAGACAACAGTAAACCCTAAGAATTAACTTGCAGATACAATCAAGGCAAGATTACGGAACAATCTGTATGTCTGGTAACAGACAATGCTGTTACTACTACCCATAAGTAGCCTGTTCAAAATGGTCTATCTTCTGATTGTAAGCCATTATAAAAGTCTGAGATCTGCAGACTACTTTTTTTTCTCTTGCATTTGCAATTTGAGATGGCATATTTCTTGGGCTAACAGAAACAAGTCCTCCTAATCTTCCACAAAGGATTCTGATTTAAACATTTTGAAGTGGCATTGAAAAGTTTAAATGCAGAAACTTACAATATCAAAGAAGACTTGGCAAACATCAATAGTGTTCAGCAGCTCACAAACATGGTCCTTGAAAAACAAAGGAATAACTTTAGTTTTAAAAGTACTTTATAGTGGTTAGTGATGGAAACAGACTTTTTTTTTTCTGAAGAACAAAGCTACAAGTTCAGCTATTTCATTATAGAGTGTTAATTCACAAATACAAAGACAGAAACCTGACATGACAGAAAAATGAACATATTTGTAATACCTTACCTTAAATTCCATAACATCAACAAATGTGAAGTAATATAATGCCAGGTTCTTCAGAATTTCTGATTTTTCTTTCTGGAGCTGAGCAAGCTGTTGCTAAAAAGAAACAAACATGCACACTCTTCTTAGATGATCTTGAGAAAACCACTGAAAAACAGTACCTGTGAAGTACAGAGTAATCACCAGGCAGGCTATGCAAAGAAGCCTTAACATGGTTTCCTAAGCCTGAGGTTCTGTGTGTTTCAAATACACACAAAGTCCTCAGAACAGATCATTTTAGCAGCTGCCAACTATATTTTGAAGATAAAAGTCAAATTAGTACACATTAGTACCCAAGTCATACTGTTTATTTAGCTCAGCTAGAGATGAAAATGGGTAGTTAGGAGAACAGTGTTATCATATGTGTAATTAGCAAAAGCAGAACTATACATGAGCACAAATCAGTATGACAAAAAGAAACAACGACATTACTTGAGGTGGAAGAAAAGGTGGTAGGTTACAAACTTTACTATGGAAAAACATTATGCTTTTAAATTCCGAACTTACCAAAAAGAATATCCAGGCAAAGCCACGTTAAGCATGCAAAATAAAATGTAGATACAAACATAAAATACAGTAACGGTTCTTTGACCAGTTCCATATAAACACAATAATACATTCAAACAAAAGCAACAAAATAAAGAAAGAAACAAACAAACAAAAAGCAGCAAAACACTAGCTTTAGACACTGGTGGATAAAATGGAAGAGGCAAACGTAAATACAAAGCCATAAAATAGTTCACAGGGTTTGTTTTTTTAAATAGACAGTGAAATACCATTTAATTTCCATATTTTTCTATTTTTTCCAGAGAATCCAGACCAATCACTTAACTATAATGAAGATGACACACAAAAAAGCAGCTGCTACTGAACAGCCAGTTAAGTTCTGTTTATCTGTGTTTTAGTCTCACAGCACTCCAAAAATTCAACTACTGAACTTGCAATATCCCCCTACAAATTTAATCTCCTGATATGTGAATGAAAATAATTTAAAGTAGTTATAAAAAAGTGACCTCCAAAAAGCTTGACTGCTCAAGTAAAACAGGTTTTTTTTTCTCACCAAGCACAATCAATTATAAGAAAGATTAAATAGTTTCAAATTGGTTAACTTATTTTCAAATGAGAGGTTAGAACTGAATATGCTTTTTCATCCGGCTCTCTTTACAGAGCTGTGCTCTGTGTTGTCAGTTTTATGTACAGCACTAAAATTCCTCTAAATTAAAAAACAAACAAACAAAAAAAAAAACAGACTGTCTGGACAACTACTACATATCATAGTTACATTTTCCTTTTTTTTTTTTTCTGAACTTTTAGAGGCAATAATGATTTTTACAAGCCTTGAGCCATAAGACTTTCTTTGTGGCCAAGGCAGACAGGCATATACAGAGTTACAAGCAAACTGGAATGGCTACATTACTCCTGGCTACTCTTTCACCAGCAGGAAGGATTTAACTTTGAGGGCCTGCCTTAGAGAATAGTTCCATTTCTTTCACACAGTAATCAGCTGGGACTGAAAAATGGGTGCAAATACATATGTTTATTTTCTAACTTCTGATAATTTTCACTAGCGAATGGCTGTTTCCATTTAAACTGCTGCTTGTACAAATACCTGTTGACAAAAGTCCTACAATTTGAACTTCGATCCTCAGTGTGAATTTGCTATTATCTTTCCCAGTGTATTCCTTACATTTTAGCTGCCTTGCATCCTGCATCATCCATGATGTTGGGAGCTCCTGCAGGTCCACACAGCTGCAGTACGTACACCTTTGAGCCAACCTCAAAATCCACTCTCAGGACCTCCCCAGAGGTTAAAGTGTTTTGTACTTTAAAGGCTGCTTCATCAGTTAACAGTTTTTATATGAAGAGCATTAATCAGTTAAGATGCTCCATTTTCTAATTCAGCCTGGGCCTACTGCTTGAAGTATTTCTTGCCAGTGGTTTGTTTTCAGAAATGCAGCTTGTTTCTGTGCAAATAACACAAGCATGAATCTGATTAATTTGATAAGCCATTTCATAATTTTGGGGGAATGGACTGCATAGTATTATTCAGAAAAGAACTCCTAAGTCTAGTGCAGAGAGAAGACAAAACCAAAACTTGCATTACAGCTGCAAATGCAGCTTAACCACTTTTTCACTTGTTTCTTACTGCAATCCAAACTCACACTAAACAAGATGAAATGCTACAGGAGACTACCAAAGATGACAGGTTGTTGTACCTGACACCTATGTTTGGTACAGCAAATAGCAACTGAGTGTCCACCTCTGGAGGACATGACAATTTCAAAGCCATGATGTACAGAGACGTGACAAAAAGGGAGGTGGTGCTGGGAACTGTGCTTGAAAAAGCAGTAACATTTTTTTCCTTGTGAAGCTGTACATAACACAATATTGGGAGGTATTCGTTACACTCAGCCATGAACTAAGGAATCACGATTGTGCACTGTTAACTAGTTACCTGTATTCCCAGAAATATTTATCAATAAATCATGCTAAAACTTTCATTCAGAGTTCAGCTGATCATTCTTTGAAATCTGAGTGTTGAAGGTGTCAGCAAACTTTTATTTAAAATATTGGTATCAGAATAAAACAATGCATGTTGTAATTAGTATGATGCCAACAGTTCAATTCAGACAGCACAGCCTGATCAGGGATGTTTAAAGTACAGATTACAACATGTAGGATCTTGGATGTTTGTTTGCATTTTTATCACTCAGGAATGTGGGTGTAGCTCCTTCCACACCCACTGCAACAAAATTTTCCATTACTAATTTCCTAACAGCTGTTTAGAAATAGCTGCTGTTATATTGGTTTCTGATTGGTTTGAGGCATTTTTCCTTAGCCTGTTACTCCATTTATTGGCAAACAATCCTGTTTGCAATATTCAACAAGAGTTATAAAATAGGATAAGAAATAACTCTTAAAACATTACTGTCATCAAAAAGTTATTTTCACTATAGCTAACCATGCTTTGTTGATCAATTAGACGTTTTATTTCTTCTCAAAAAAACTGAAATAAAAATTACACCAACAAGGGGAACAGTATTTTTGTTGACTTAGATTTAAAACATATGAGAAGCTGTAGAAATTTTAGCAAACTCAAAAGGAACTGAATTAATTTATCTGAACTAACCTGTTTTCTCTTTTACCAAAATACCGCATCTCCAATCATATCTGAATATTATTTACAAATTGGAATTTTAAATACCAGAGAGTGAAGCTGACAGTTTGTCAAGTACATTATCTACAAGAGAAGCAACCCATAAATGTACCTTTCCTTCTTCATATTAAACCCCCCAAATCTTTACACAACTGATGATGTACACAGAGAAAACACATTAAAAGAACTGAAAAGCAAATCAGAAAGCGCCAGACATCCTCACTTTAAAGTTTGCACGAACACAATGGCTCGGAGACAAGAAAGTAATAACACAAACACTGGCATTTTAACAAGTTAATATTAATTTAATATGAAGCCATGGGGAAAAATATGAGGAGTGGTTTATGTGTGGAAAACTAGAGGATTGCTCTGGTTCTGTAACTATTTTATCACAATTATTTGATTGGTAGCAGTACTATGGGAATAAATGTCTTCTTTCATGATCCAGGAATAGATAATACATAAGGGAATTTTCTCCTCCTTATCAGTGTGGTATTTTTCCTGCAAGTATGATCATTAAACACTTACATTCCTTTTTTACAAATCAACACTACATATATTGTTATATCCTCAAGGAAATCACTATCAATTTTACTAGCTGTAATTTAAGCCCTCAAAACCTGTATTACAAATTCCAACTGTTAAAATTCTGGGAATGGGGATTAACAATCACTGTCGGTATTCTTACTGTGATTTATTACACTCACTACACTTATTAACTCTAAAGAGTCTTTTGATAAAGTTTTTTAAAATTAAATTATTTTAACAAAGTTCTGTGTCTACAAAACTCATATCATGATGGTGGGGAGAGAAAGAAGGATCTAATGATATTAAAAAAAAAAAAAGAATAAAACTCTAGAACAATGTGTCCTGTTCTCATTTTTCCAATTAAAAGGAGACTGAAGTGACATATTGCACATAAAAAGACGTAATGTTAACATTTTTTATAATGTTTATTAACTAATGTATTTTTACAGCAAGATCCATTTTTGTTTTGTTTTCATGTTTCTAGCATTAACTGTTTTGAAAAGAAAGTAGCCACCCATAACCCTCTGCAACTGTTATTATCCACAGGTTAACCATGTTATGAATAGTGGCAAACAATGGGAGCAGCAATGCCCCTCTCTCAAAGCAGAATCCCTCAAAAGTAACAATTTTCCTGTTCTCTCACTTGTATAAAAATTCATACAGTAATTTGTGTATTAGGCTCATTACACATTGTTGTACAAGAGTGAGCACATGACTAGATTGATTTACCCTGGCAAGCTGACTCTTAAGGAGTCAGCAGTGCACTACAAAGATTTATTACAAATAACAACAAAAATTAAATTGGATTTGGAAGCTACTCAGTCCTAAGTTCATGCATAATCAAGGGTTAAGCCAGCATCACTGCTGACAGTGATTACAATTTAAAAAAAGACCCAAGTTATATTATGACAGCTCTGCCTGGTGAAATTTTTTAAGAGATTTAAGGATACTATGACGAAGTGCTCATTTTCAAATTACTGTTAGGCTGATATTTTCTCCATACTGTTCTCTGATTATATTATAGCGTAAGTCATTTTAAGGTGCAAAGTCAGTCTTACACAAGTAACAGCTGAAGACATCAGATGTGCTACTGCGTACAAAATAAGAACAGTAGGTATGGCTGTATCAGGGAAATGCATTAGGGGAGCAAATTCCATTCTGAATTATTTTTTTAGTAAACACGTAGATACACTTTTACTTGGTGCAGATTTTGCAGTTTCTTCCAAAATAAACTGTCATTAGTACATCCTATTCTCAAGCATAAGAGTTCTCATCCGCTGGTGCAAAGCTGAACAAAGCACAGTCACTCACTGGCTAGGTTACTCACACAGAGGAAACTCCCATAAACTAAATTACTGCCTCAGTCAGTTTTGGAAAATCCATCTCATTTGTGGTCACATTAAGCTCTTTGAGCAGTAGCAGAGTTGAACTGGTAACCATACAAGAGAAGCACAGCATCATCTTAATTGGAAAGGATTTTACTCTTCATTTTCATCTTCACTTTTATGGTGGAATATGAAGAGTTGGGTTTTTATTGCATAAGAAAGCAGAAAGTTATTTGAAAAATCAAGTCTCTCATACAAGAGACCTCCAGAAACCCAGATAAAATACTAAAGTTTACTGACTTGGGGGATTTAAACTACCTTACTTAAATTACTCTTAAGAAACCAGCTTACATAGGTGTAAACCATATAATGAACATGAACACCCATGAAGTACATAAAACGTAAAGTGAACTAAATCATATCCACAGCTCCTAACACAGGCAGGCTGGAAATGCTCATACTGCTTGTACTCTATTCTTGTATGATTGTATTTCTAGTCCCTGCCTGATGTCACAGTATTTCAATAGTCTGCTTCCCACTAAGCAATGACTAAGCCTCAACTTCTCCAGTAGGTATTTTAAAATATAAGACATTTTTCTATGGGGAAATTTGTGAGAAGCAATCTGAGTAAAAGGAAAACATTATGTCCAAGAAAGCAGGCAGATATTATCACTCCTTCTCATACGTGGTGTTCTGGGAAGCAGAAAGGAGAGTAGCTCCATCACACAAAGACATGGGAGCTTGACCTGTGTAAGTAGCAGATTTTTCAGACCTTACTTAAAATCTATGGAAAATCTAAATCTCTTCTCTCTGAATCTCCAGCTCTCCACTGTAAATTCTGATTTTACAATGGCATTACATGTTAGTGTTGACTGAGAAGAGAGTTATTTTTAGTTCTTACTACATTTTTCTCTTTCAATTTCTCTGTGGTGAAAACCTTGCCAGTGCAGCATCTTAGAGGATGAGGTCTTAAACGTTCAGAAAAATCCCAACCAAAATAAAACCACACACTCAAAACAACTCAGAAAAAAAATACATTCAAAACTCCCAAAATAAACACCACAAACAAACAAACAACCCAACACAAAAACAAAAAAACAAACAAACAAAACAAACTGCTTCTGTGTCCCTTGCTTTGGACCTTTCCTTCTGAAGCTAATCAAGAAAATTAGGAAATTCAGTAGAAGTAAATACTACCCTGAGTTAAGAGTAGCACAATCAGATCACTGATCTGACTAAGAACAACGCTGCTATAAAGTTTTTTTAAATGCTTCGCAAGCTAAGGAGACTTTTTCAAAATGAAGATGTAGTCCATTTAAACGTAAATAAATACTAAGCTTTCTCAACTGCAGAAAATAGATACTTTTTGTTATTATACCATTTTTTTCTCAAGTAAAATATGTGGTCTTCCACTTTGGCACTTTTTTTGTTTACATGCATTCCCTCCTTGGCAGATATTTCATGAATTATTAAGAAGTAGTACGTTGCTGGTCAACATCATTAACAGATGATTGAAAAGCTCGGTCTTCAAACTGCACTTTCTCAAGGCTACATGATTCATGAAGGGTGACTGGAGAAGAAAGGGTAAGTGTAAGAGATCACAGGACTGTGCTCAGGCAATGGGACAGAGTGAGTTATGAACTGAGGAGGTCCAGAGTGATCTATAATCGATCCTTTGGAAAATGAACTATTGTCTGGTGAGTGAGGATTCATCAGGCACTTCACTGTTTGAACTGCTCATAAACTTTCCCTCTTGGCTCATAAACTTTCCCTCTTGGTACAACACCGAACATCATCAATTGTCAGACATTGCTCTAGTTTGATACTGCACATCAAATGCTGAAGGAGGAACAAAACCAGGAGCTGTATTTTTTTGTGACTAAAGATGCAAAGGCTGTCTAATAGCAAATATATGAATCACTTGTTTCAAAAGAGTAAAACAGCAGGATTTTCAAGATCATCTGATTACAGTAGACAGTGCTCACACTCGTCAATAAAATGTGTTGTTCACAAACCACTGTGACAGTACATGAGAAAAGCCAAACCAACAACTAAAAATAGGTTAAAAAAGAATAATCAATGCAGGAGGAAAGGCAGGCACTGTTCTTCAACTCAGTGCAAGCCTGTTTGTCAACATGACCTACTCATGAGTCAACAGGTACTAAACATATAGATGCACAATGCTAAGTAACATCAACCACTGCCATTGAATGTACAAAATTCAAAATCCCTCCCTAAAAAGCTGTCTTGTAATTTCTACTGCAATCAGGAAGTACAGGTTATGATTTCTTAACTATTATCCCTGCAATAATCCTTCACAATATTCCCTTAATTGAAGTATTCCTGCTCCAATAAGCTTCTTGCCCTTTTAATTTTCTTCTCACTTGTTTCTGTACTGAAGGATCTCACTGGTACGATCTCCTAATATATGGTGAGCTGGTTGGTGGCCAGGAAGAGGGAGACAAAGGAAGAGCAAGGAAGAAAACATCATCCTGACCAGGAGGCTTATCATTTTTTGAGACTAAGGTTTACAAACAAAATTTAATCTTGCATCACACCAGAACTTTTTCTACACGACATGGCTTTGGTCTCATTAGGTAGTTACAGGTAAAGGTTTGTTCTGGGAGAGACACTGCAAGACAACATCTGTAAATAACAAAGAGAAGCAAACTGACGTTGGCTCTGACCACAGGGAGGGAACCCTATTGCTAGATCTCAAAATCCCTGCTTCAAACTGTTCTCACCCATAAGAAGGGTAGGTTTTGGTAACTGTTTAACACACATAGGTCTGGCTGGCTCATGGTAAACAAACACAAGGCAACAACAACAAAGAATTATTTAAACATGTCCTATTTTAGAAACTGTGATTATCAGAATGTATCAAGTTAGTTTGGATCTCTTTCCACAAGCTTCACAGTACCAAATCCTTAAATACCTATCAGTAGTCAAGCTCTGAATTCACAGTCAACAATCAGAAGACATATAGAGCATACATGCAATTACATTAAACAAAGTCAATGTACATGATCTTTTAATAGTAGATCTGCAACTGAAGTTTAGGGATTAAGGAATAATTTACCAAACATGATATAAAGAGTTCACTATTTTTACAAAAAACAAACAATTAGCCATATTTGTTACTAACATAACAAAATTCAATAGGAAAATAAGCAATATTAAGAAGCACAAAACATGTACAACTTTTAAAGTTTTAAAAGCACATTGCTACTGAAAATGTTTCCTCCGCAGGGGAAAGTTTTTCTCTCTCTCTTCCCCCCTCCCCAGTTTATATTACTTGAGATATTACACAAAAAAAAATCTAGATGGCATTGTAAAAGAAACTGATTATTCCCACTACCATTCTGCAGAAACTTAAATGCTTAAAGCAAGACTAAACCTCTCAAGCACACATGCATGTATGTAGTTGCATGCAGGGAACATGCAAACCCAATACCTACCTCCACTTTCCACCTTTGGAAAGAAATATAAGCAGGTAAAACAAAAATCTTTCCCTTGACTTTAAAATCAAAACAAAGAAACACCCTACCTGCCAAAATGCCTACCTGAAATTCAATAATCTTAAGGCTGAAGGCTACAAAGTTGAATTCACTAATACTGGATCACTCACAAAAGTGATAATTTCCTGAAACCAAACTTACAGTATCCAAAGAGGAAACAATTATCTTTTGGTATGCTTATATTTCCAGAGGTTTCTCCTTACAAACTCAAGCATTCTTTATTCCCACAGAGACTGACCCTACAGGCAAAGGCACCTATAA